>JANZLH020000071.1:113989-124569 GCA_026770325.2 Erythroxylum fimbriatum
TGGGCCTCCAACATCTTGTAATGGATCTTTAGGAACATTAGACTTGAATGTTGGGGCTTTGATATGGGAATTTCGTTTAGCCCCTTTCCTTGCACATTCAGACTTCAAATCTGATCCAATTTTAGCTCCTAAGCCTCCTCTTGAAAGCTCATGTCCGTGCAAGTTATGCCCTAGGCTTCCTTGAGGCGGATCACACCATGTATGCTTCTCTTCTAGTCTTTCACATGCCCATGGTTCTCTATCAATTGATCTATTAATGAAATATGCTCATTTATTCCTATAAAGGGACCAATCACGTTGACTTTAATGGCTAAGAAATTTATAGACGTGGTTGTTCATCTCCATGGTTGGCCGAAAACTATCATCTCCAATTATGACCTGATCTTCATGTCCTTATTTTGGGATAAGTTATTCTTGATTCAAGATGTTAAATTTCTTAGATCCATTGCTTACCATCCGCAAAAGAAAGGCCAAATAGAGGCTGTTACAAAGTTTTCGTGTGTTTTTTTATGCAGTGCAACAGGGTAAACCCTTGGGAAGTGGGATGGTTGGTTATCTCTCTCAAAATATTGGTATAACACATACTCAACCATTGGGATGATACCATTTCTGGCTTTGTATTCTTTTTACAATGGCGATCCCTGCTTGACAAGAAGCTCTGTTGTGGACTTGGTAGACAAAGAACTTCAAACACATAAGCAAATTTGATCCATCAGTAACTTAGCCAATGCTTAAGTTTGCATGAAGAAACAAGTAGATACAAAACGGGTAGAACATACTTTTCAGGTCGGGGATTATGTATACCTCAAGATGCAACCTTATCACCAATCCACTATATCTAACCAAGTGTATCGCAAATTGTCTGTCAATTATTACAACCCTAATAAAGTCATTGAAAAGATCAGATATGTCACATACAAGCTAGCTTTACCTCCTAAATCCGAAATGCACGATGTTTTCCATGTGTTGCTCCTTAAACTGCACCATAGTGCCAAAACACCATCTTTGATTTTGCCTATCATGGATGAACATGAAGTAGTGGCCCTACAACCTAATGCCATCTTGGATAGGAAGATGATCAAAGAGAAAGGGCACATTGTCACAAAGGTGTTGTTTAAATGGGCTGAGGCTTCTCAGGAGGATGCTTCATGGGTTGAATACTATATGTTTTCTACCCAATTTTCATATTTCATGACCATCGTCAATGCTACAATTTATTATTGAGGACAAGTAAGTTCTAAAGGGTGAGGTGTTGTTACAAAAGATTCCAAACACAATGTTTTATTAAAGCTATACATAATGTGTTTATAGTCGTTTCAATTCACATATAATATATTCATATTTTAGGAGTTAATTTTCATTATACTAGGCTCACTAAATAAAGTAATCAAATATATATAAATGACTTAAATTTAACAAAAATCACACTTGATAAAAATAATTTTGATTTTTGGTTATTAGGACCATTAAATTAGTTTAATTTTCTTGAGGTTTTTACTAAAATATTAATTTTATAAAATTTAGTTAATAATTAAATTATTATGTCCAAATTTATCCTACTAATTTCTAGTCCAAATTTACTTTTAAGTAACCAAGCCATTTAATAGGTCTACTTCTTCCCTTCCATAAAGTTCAAGCCCAACTTCCATGCAGGACCATACATAGATATAATTAAGAAATTTGAACATTTTCATAAATATTTCAATATAAAAAATTTTAAAAATTCAATCTTCAAAATTTACATTTAATTTATTTAAATGTGACATTCAAAATTTAAACTTGAAACCCAAATTTTTATAATGTAGATTTTTTAATTTTATAATTTTAAACAATTTATTTAATATTTAATATTTCTTCTATTCGTCTCATATTATGGATACATAACAATAATAATCTTACACCTAAAATTCTTTTTATTGTTAATTGACTAAATAATTTTAAATGTGTTATTCAACTTAATTTATTAAGAATTATTGTTGATCCATATCTTTAATCTAAAAGTTACAAATTAATGGCCTCCATGGACTTAAATTCAAATAGGGAAATATTAGAGTTTAAATATTAAAAGTAATAGAATTAAATTTACTAAATAGTCAAGTAAAACATATTATAAAATTGAAATACAGATAATTTAATATTCTTTTGATTCAACTTAATTGAAATTAGTATCAATGTTTTAAAAACCGGATAAAAAGTTAAACCGATAGGGCACAAGATTTAAAGTTTAAAAAATTTAACCGGTATTAAACCGTTATAAAATAAAATTTAAAAAATAATTAATAAATACTATTCTTATTCATAAAAAAAATTTAAAATTTAATTATTGGGGTCGGATTCGGATTATCGTAAATCCATGCAAAGCAATTTTACCATTCCAATGTCCATACCGCCCACAACGGGTCAAGGTAACAGAGCTAAAGCAGTCAAAAAGTTGAGATATCAGATAAGTCCTGCAACTGCAAATTCGATGAAGTGGCACATGGCTTAGACATGAAGTATTATAATAATGGTCTTATTGGCATCATGGTTTTGGTGCCTCACCAGACACCTTGCTGATGGTTACGTAGAAGCCGATTAATGCAGTAAGAAACAGCACATGTAATGTAAGGTAATGCAGCACAAGTAGATGGGAACCTGCATTTTGTTCAGTCAAGTTTCTTATTGTTTTTGTCATTTGTTCGATCTTGTTACAGATAATGTTTCGTGTCTTCAACAAATAATTGGTGATGGTGTTTAAATTTTATAATGAATTAAACATAAAATAATATAGTTTGGTAAGATTTTGGATTAATAATATGTTGAAATCTTTGCTAAAACTGAAGAAACAATGGCTGAATGAAGCTGGCTCTGTCTTGTTCACTGACATGTGACAAAATTTGGCAGATGGAGACAGTAAAAGGAGAGAGATTAATGAGCCAAAGAAAGCAGCTACCTACTTAACGCTACTTGGGCAACAACACGAGACATTGTCTGCACCATAGCTCTACGCTTCTTTAAGCTTTTATTGGGCTTTGAAACTATTTTTCTTCTTTTGATACTAGTGTTCAGCCATAGAAAACCCCTCCTTTCTCTGTGCAGAGCTTAGTCTGGTAAGAGTGATTCTGAAATGATTTCTGTCTTACATTTGGTTCATTTCGCGTTTTTCTGTAACGGGCTAGTCCTCATTTGTTACTTCGTTTCTAAGGTTGGTTTTGAGTTCTAAAGTTTGGATTTTGACACCAAAGTTTGTGTTTTTTCCCCCCTTCATGAAGCCATAAAAATTGCTCTTTATTTTTTGAATCTGTTGGTTGCATATATTCGTTCAGTTGTAGTAATGCTTGCTTTTTGGTTTCTTTGGCATGAACCTCACTCGTTAAGTCCTTCTGTTTCGAAAATGCTGGTTTCTGGTTGCTCTTGAGGAGCTTAAAGTTGCTTTTACGGAAACCTACTAATCGGTTAAACCGGGCATCTGTTTGCTGCTATCTCTGTTTTAGCTTGGTTGGGTGCAGGTCGATTATGATAAGTATCTTGTAGATCTGAGCTTTTGGCAGATATGAGTTTTCCAAGTTTGGAACTTTACAAACGAATGCTATACGTGTGTTGTTATTGTTGTTCTACATTTTGTTATAAGTTTGTAAACTTGTGTTTGATTATCTTTATCAGCTTTCTCTTCCATTTCTTCTCGTATTGCCCCTTATTTCTAATACCAGCAGCTTATAATCTTCTCAAAGTTAAGACTTCTTCAAAGATTCTGAGATTCTGGAGATGGTTGAAAATGATGCTATACTGTTCAATGGAGGCTTTTCTGTAAAATACTCTATGAAAGCTGAAAAGAGTTGATTAGTTCACCCTTTTCATTTTCTGACACCTCTCGCTTTTGAAGAACTGTGAAAAATCTCTACAATTTATACATTTTAATAACTTAGTTCCTTCCTTACTCCTATTTTCCCACTTTTGATGTTAGTTACTACAGCTGAGAGTTGGAAGATTTGATTTGTCTGAATAGTTTTGATGATGAAAAAGATGGTTTGCTCCTTTTTGCAGATATTGGAAATAATCATTTAGCAAACAGTAAGATAGGCATAGAGCTTAAAGAAAGAAACTTTACGTTTTGGAAATGAGATATAGCCATCAACTATAGGTTACAATGGTCATTTAGCTATTTGCTGGCCCATTGTTGGTCCATTTGCCTGTTGAGTGTTGAGTGTTGAGTGCAGTACAAGTATTGGAGTAAAAGGGAAGGGAAAAAAGAAAGACAGTTTCAAAGTTTGATTGTGTCTTAATATACAGTGAGACGCTTAGTTTTAAACATTTCCTTTCTATTCAAATTTTGTCTTGCGGTATTGGTTGTTGGTAGTGCAGGTAGTTTCCGAGGAGTTCCTTTGAAGGGATTGCATTGTTTGTTTGCTTGCTTGTTTGTTTGTTAGTCGTTGTATATAGCAATCAGACCAGCTTTATTTTATGGGGAGCTCACTCACTATTGGTCTTTGTAAATACATGTATAATAGGTTTATCTTTTGAAGTTCACTCTAAGGAAAAAGTTTCCCTGAACCATTGCAGGAAGTGTGGGACAGGTAGGGGCTGAAGAAGACATCTAAGTGCCATTTTACCACTTGGTGAAGAAGCGTGAAGAAACAATGCAGACACCAAAAGCAAAGTGAGCTAGTTATATATATCCAGCTTCTTATTCATGATTGCTGCATTGTTTTCTTTTGTTTCTTATTATTGGAATGACTTCTTGTGCTTTTCTCTGCACCGAATCTTTACACATATCCTGTTCTCTGTTTAATGGTAAGCAAGTGAGCCTATTGGTAATTCGTTTTTCCAGACAGCTTTTGCTTCTGGGGAGTGTTTTCGTTTCATAGTTTGCTTACCTTTCTCATCTGATGTAAGACTTAAAAAAAGAATCCATTTACACTGGCTCTCTAGTACTTGTACATGTCGTTAGGACTTATTAAGCTGTGTTGATTGTGGATACAATTATAGCATTCTATAACATTTGTGGTATTCTTTGTACGGAAGTACTTAACTACTTGAATATTCAGTAAAACAATGGGGTTTCAGTGTGATCACCTGGCTGATAAGTTCTCTCAACAGTAACACGGATCACAGCTGGTGTTCAACTTGGTTCAATCTTCTTTCTCACGTAGATTCTATTGGACTTTTTGTGGCAAACTTTATTGGTCAGTATGAGAATAGTTGATGAAAGACTAATTTTTGTCAAGCATGTCATGTGCTTTGAAAGTCTGGGTCATGCATTATCTGTGTGGTAGTTAATGGTTGGACTTTAGCATGGTTAATGCATTCCAGAGGTGGCAGGTTTGGAATTTTATCACCAAACGAGCTACTGGTAACCTTCTACACCTTGATTGGTGCTCATTTTAACATTCTTTGGATAAAATGTCTAGAAGAACCTGTCCGTAGTTTATCCTGTTCATACCTAGATTCTTGTGTTTCTGTTTTTTTCTTGTTGGAATTAGGTAGTAATGTTATGCATTTCTAATGATGGGGTCATCATGGCATTGACTTTTGAGAACAGAATTGGGTCTTTAGAAGTGACTCAAAGGAAATCTCCTGCAACTCCACGAACTGCACGCAAACTTAAGACACCGGGATCAGAATCTGACTCAATCCCCTCTCCAAACCCTGCAAGCAGAAGTCCTATTGTTACTGAACGCAAATCACATCGAAGTCCAGTAACCGAGGTACTTATAACCAAAGCAATTGCTATGGTAGGAGGGTCTTATCGAGGAAAGTGGTGCAGTTGTTAATATCCCCTAAAGCTTTAGATGCATATTATATATGTTAATCTCAAAGTATAAATGTCTGCACTGATGGTGCTTTAGCAAAGTGAGGAGTTTCTGCTTCTTTTTAAACTTGTTTCCTACATGAATTATAACTTTTATTTTAGTCATTTACTATTCTCTCTATCATCTTTTGAACTGTAGAAGAAACGTCCGGGCAGAGTATCCGAATTGGAATCACAGCTTGCACAGCTCCAGGATGATCTGAAAAAGGCAAAAGATCAACTAAACACATCTGAGTTATGGAAGAGGCGGGCTCAACAAGAGGCTGAGGATTCAAAGAAACAGCTCTTAGCTATGTCATCACAGTTTGAGGAGTCCCAACAGCAACTGCTGGAGCTTACTGATTCAGAGGATGCTCGACTTCAGGAGCTCCGCAAAATTTCCCATGATCGGGATAAAGCTTGGGAGTCTGAATTAGAAGCTGTCCAGAAGCAGCAATCCATGGATTCGGCAGCCTTAGCATCTGCCATGAATGAAATCCAAAAGCTCAAGAATCAGTTGGAAATGGTGACAGAATCAGAAGCTTCCCAATCAAAACATGCAGAATCGGCACATGCTGAGCTACAAAGTTTGAGAATTGAACTTACTGAAACTCTCAACCTTGTCGAAAAGCTGAAAAATGAGCTCAATCATTGGAGGGAAGCTGAGGCTGAAGCCCAAGAAATAGTTAGCAAAACTCAAGATCAATTGGAAGAAGCCAACACAGCTGCAGAAATGCTAAGGTCAGATCACATAAAAGCTGTTGACGCATATAACTCACTGTCATTGGAATTGGAGCGATCAAAAGCTCAGATAAAGTCTTTGGAGGAAGTTGTGAACAAGCTTCAATCAGATGAAGCTAATGGCAGCAAAACATCGGTTAATACTACACAAGACATGGAAAATGTGCGTGAAAATGGAGGGAATGAGGAAGCCAAGCAGCTTAAGGAAGAGCTTAAACTTTTGAAATTTGAAATGGGGCAGTTCAAATCTGCTCTAGAAATGTCAGAGACCAGGTATCAGCAAGAATATATTCAAAGTACGTTGCAGATACGAAGTGCCTATGAACAAATTGAACGGACAAAATTTGAATCGGGCCAAAGAGAATCAGAGTTGCAGGCAGAACTAAAGAAAACCAAAGATAACATTGAAGAGTTGAGGGTTGAACTTCAGGACAAAGAAAAGGAATTGCAAAGTGTTTCAGAGGAGAACAAATGGCTGAATTTGAAGATTGAGAAGAATCATCCAGGTGAAGTAAAAGATGGACTTGCAACTGAGATGAAGAAGTTGGAGCATGAATTGGAAGAGTTGAAGTCGAGTCTGTTGGACAAGGACTCAGAGTTACAGAATGTGACACAGCAAAATGAAATTCTCAAGACGGAAATCCAAAAGGCAGTAACCGAGAGGAGCAAAGTTAACGATGAGGCTGTTGGATTAGCAGAAACAGCAAGAGCTGCAGAGCGAGAGGCCTTGATGAAACTCGGTTATCTGACCGAAGAAGCAGATAAAAATAGCAGAAGAGCAGAACGAGTAGCAGAACAGCTAGATGCAGCCCAAGCTACTAATACAGAATTGGAGGCTGAGTTGAGGAAGTTAAAGGTACAGGCAGACCAGTGGAGGAAGGCAGCCGAGGCAGCTGCCTCTATGCTTTCTACAGGAAACACCGGGAAGTTGGTCGACAGAGCAGTTTCTCTTGATAACAACTACAATACTATTGCCGGGACTATGGGTTCACCTTACTCAGAAGACATGGATGATGACTCGCCAAAGAAGAAAAATGTAAACATGTTGAAGAAGATTGGAGTCCTGTGGAAGAAGGGTCAGAAGTAGAAAAACCATCTGACAGGTTTTGCCTTTCACTTATCACTATTTAAGCATGTCTGATTATGGTTGGCAGTTTTCAATCATCCCGTTCTTAACAATTTGCAGGTTTTGGTGGCTGGCAACTCGTAAAGAAGCAATGTAATGGATGAATTTGGTTTTGAAGACGAAAACTAACGTATAGGTATGTGGGATGGAAGTTCTACTGCCCACATTCTACCAAGGACTCTCTGTTTTGCCCCATAGATGGAGTGTTACTGAGACAAGACATTGTCAAGAATTGTCTGATACCCTTTACAGGATATTGTATCTTCTTGCCCTTCATGTGCATGTGGATCATTCACTGCAATTACTATAATTTGGAACCTTGTTCGTATTGTACTATTAAGTGTCCAATCTTAATTACTATTCGCTTAAGCGTAGCAACCATGGCTAACTTTGCTTCCAAGTTAACATTATACCAATTCTACAATAACTACTTCATCGTTCAATTTTTAATGGAAAGCTTAAGTTTTTAACAAGATTGAAAAAAATCCCAATGAAAGGGGTTGAAGATTTTCAGCTTGAGGTCAATGGATTATACTTGAGTTGACTAGGTCTCATGCCGGGCTTGACTCGAGACTCGACACAAATAAGCAAAACCATGTCGTATTGCGGAAAACGACGTTTTTGTAGAAAATGATATTGTTTTTACAATTTTAATTAGGAAAAATAGCTTAGGTTAGCCCGAATCAGACTCACGCTCACTCCCTCGTGTCTTGGGCTCAGCCTGAGTTCTAGTAACAGTGGTCAGGTCCGGTCCAACTCATTGTTATCCTTAATTTTAGTTTATAAGAACTGATCGATTAATGAATAAATCAATTCATTTTTAATAACAAAAATTATGAAAATAAATAAAATCTAAAAATTGATCGGTTCAAAATTTTTATAATTACACGATCTAACTAGTTTGATTTTCAATCGCTAAACTTTGTATATAACTTTTAACTTATAACATAACGTGTAATTATTAATTGAGATCGGGGTAAATTTATATATTTGTATCAAATTTTAACTAGTAATTATCCCAATATTACAATTTCAAAACAATCATTAAGGAAAATAACTACATTTTACAACCATTGCTATTTTTTAAAGTGTGTATTAATTACTACAAAACTTAATTTCTATCACTTAGAAAATAATAAACTATTTAATCCACTCATAAGGGGCACTTGTAATTTCGAAAACCGACCCGGCCCATCCAGTGGCCGAATAGTATTGATCAATTTGGATTCAAACCCACCCGGTCCGACCCAATAGAAATTTCAGGAGAAGCATTTTATTGGGCCGACTTATCTTATAAGTCCTCTATAAATGAGCAATCACAGGATGAAAAAGCAGTCTAGGGTTTTGCTTCACTATCTGCCGCAGTGCTCTCCAACTTCTAGTAGCCGTCGGAGCGTTTTACCTCTGCAGCCATGGGGTATTGTCTCTTTTCTTTCACTCTTTGGTTCAATTTTCTCGTAACATGTTTGATTGATGGTTATGTTATTCATGAGAAAATTTCCTATTTGCGAACTTGTGGTTGATAGTTTTCTGGAAAAAGTTGAATCATATGGGGTTGAGTCAGATCTTGTCATAACGATTTCAGTTTTCCTGTGTTTAATGCATATGATCTTGCAGGAAGACACGTGGTATGGGATCTGGTCGCAAGCTGAAGTCTCACCGAAGAAGGCAAAGGTGGGCTGACAAGTCATACAAGAAATCTCATCTTGGGAATGAATGGAAGAAACCCTTTCAAGGGTCTTCTCATGCCAAAGGAATTGTTCTTGAGAAGATGTAAGAAAGTGAACCTTGACTGTTATTTCATGCTTACAGAATTAAGCATATAGATTTAATGGATACCTTTTTGATGCAGTGGTATTGAGGCCAAACAGCCAAACTCTGCCATTCGTAAATGTGCCAGAGTTCAACTTATCAAGAACGGCAAGAAGATTGCTGCCTTTGTTCCTAATGATGGTTGCTTGAACTATATCGAAGAGAATGTAAGTGTTGATTGTATCAATAAAATAATGATTGGTTTTGGGAATTGATACTGTTTTGATGCATTGCCTTGGACTGATAATTGAATGGTGGTTGCAGGATGAAGTGTTGATTGCTGGATTTGGACGAAAGGGCCATGCCGTGGGTGATATTCCTGGTGTTAGATTCAAGGTTGTGAAGGTTTCTGGTGTCTCCCTCTTGGCACTTTTCAAGGAGAAAAAGGAAAAGCCAAGATCTTAAGTAGCTAATCATCTTTTATAGTCTTATTTGTTAGTCTTCCTACAGACTTTGGAATGGTTACTGTTTTTTGTTGAGTGGATCTATCGGAACAAATCTTTCTGTCTTGCTGGTTATTGCATTGAATTTCGGGTTTCAAATTCTCAGTTCCAGTGTTTTAGCTGTGACTGATTGCACTTATAGACATTATTAGACCAGAAGCATTGTTACAGGTGACTTCAGCTTCTTGATTCTGGCTGGATTTCAACTTCTATATGCAGATAACAATATGAACATTTCTGTCATGCTACATCCAGTCGAAATTCTAAACTTTAAACTTTTCCTTTTTTTCCTTCGGTTCGGTTTTTAAAATATTAGTAATTTGTAGTCTTAATAAATTTTAAATTTGTTTCTGTTATTAAATTATTATTTAATTTTTAAGTATTAAATATGCTAAATATTGTTTTTATTTAGCATAAAGTTCTCAATTCTTTTATTTTCAAAAATTTTTTACTAATTTTTTTGTTATATTATTTAACTTCCAAAATTTATGTGTCATTGAAAATTATAAAATTAAATATGAAAACAAAAAATAAAAATTGAAACTTCCCCGTCATTTTATTACATAACATTAAGAGCAAAACCCTCTGCAAAACAATTGAACACTTCATAGAGGACCCCATGAATTTATATTTAAGTGAATTTAAAAGTATGATTATGATAAATGATTAAAAAATTGATTTAGCTTAATCA
>JANZLH020000071.1:158322-171206 GCA_026770325.2 Erythroxylum fimbriatum
GTTCCATTTACCAATTTCACATCGAGGGAATCCCAAAACTGTGTTACATATATATAGTATATATATTACAAAGTATAATCTTCTTAGGGGGCGCTTGGTTCACAGAAAGGAATGAGAATAGGAATAAGAATGAATATAGTAAAGAATGAGAATGGAGTATAGCCAACAATGAATCCCATTCCTCTAGTAATCCACAGGTATGAAGTATTGCTGAAAATGGGGGAATAAAAGTGTTACCCCTGTTGATACCAAATACGGGTTTTCATTCTATACCCATAGATTTTTTCTCATTACCCCCAAACAAGCACCCCCTTAGCATATGAAGCTCACTTAATGAGTTGTGCAGGTGCAAGTAGGCATCATCGTCGACAACAACGACAACAATAAGTAGTAAGAGTCTCGCTAAAAAGTGAAGTATAAGGAGATCTAATGTAAATGTTATTTTTAATAGACCCATGTGTAGTACAAAATAAAAATTGTATAAAAATATAAATAAATACTTATAAATGAAAAATACAAATATACAATACACGATAATACCATGGAACATAATAAAGATTTACAATAATAAATTAAATAATTAAATAAATACACAAACTAAAAAAGACAAGTATAGTATTAAATCATATCAGTTACATCAAGAGTATAACTAGGTTAAGTAAGAGACTATTTCAACTTAAAAACTAAGAAGTAAGTACTACATATTAATAAAAAAGAACTAAAAGAACAATAACTAAAAAATTTAAAAGAACGAGAATGACCTCTCTGTATGAGGTTCTGGATACAAGTAGAGTTAAGGATGATAATTGGTCGGGACAGGTTTAGACTATAAGTCCGTTTTTTTCCTTATCTTGAGAAGGAACTGAACATGAAATTTGGTATGGTTTTGGATTAAATTAATACTGTTTTAAGGTTTGATCGAACTGGTTTTAATTTAATTATCTATTGACTCGATTTGGGTAAGATCGTTTGATAACTATGAGTAAAGATTCTTTATGGTTGCTGCTTCTAGAGCTCTGTCTTAATCCACGTTTACTTACACCGATCAAACGTTTTTGGTCATATTTCAAACATGTCATCACACGTTTCTTAACATCCCAAGAACTTGTGAACCTCGTGATCAAGTAAACCTATTTTTCGTCATACCTCATGTCCCTTCTTTGCATGATTGAGGACAAAAAGGAGAAATAAGTTGGTAATCCTCCAATCATATATACAATAAAATTAAGAGATCAATTTAAAATTCTTGTTGTTTAATATATTAGTAATTTTAAAAAAATATTAACAACTCTTTTATATATAATTTTGATTTTATAACAATATTATGTCAATTTATATTAAAAACTTTAATTGTAAATTAAAATTGTTGGACAATTTTGTCATTTTCTATAAAGTTAGACAATTATTAATTATATTTTCCAATTTTTCAATAAATTATCGGTTAAGTTACGTAATTTAATTCAGATAAAAATAATAAAGTAGCCCAACAAATGATCTATATTAATGGGTTGAAGTCTGGATAGAAAATAGATCTCGATTAATGTAAACTGGACCCATATCGACCTTAAGATGGAGAAGCCTGATATAAAAGTTATATAAAGTTTAAGATTTCCTGTAATTGCTGATTGTATTAAACGTAATTATAAGAAATCTGTGACCTGTTAAAAGAGATTACATATTGAGAAAATCGTAAAAAGTCCTAAACTTCGTGTCAAGAAACACTTTCCGTAAAGGTCCTGGGAGATTCATAATTGTTTGGGGGTCGGAATTGACAACGAAATCAGATATTTCGTATTACTTTCGTTTTTAATCATTTCATGTTTGATCGTAGGTATGTAATAAGATCTGTACTATGTATTATAAAAATAATATTTTAAAATGTCACGTCAATCTGAATATTAAAAATAAAAAGAGGGAGAGAGTTTGGTAGAAAAACAGAGGGAACATGATTCCAATAGAGAATTGTGGGGGTGAAGATCATAGTGCGTGATAAGGGAGACAAAGACAATGGCAACGAGAAGAACGCGGGGGTCCATTAAAGTTGACGTGGTAGGCCATATCAGATTTAAAAAGAAAAGGAAGAAAAGGCATGACATGCATAGTCGGTGGCCCGAACTCTGGTCGACCACCACCACCAACCCATTATGGTTTTGGCCTTTGGGATTTGGGATCAGTACACTATTCTCGCTTCAACAGGTATATATTCTTTCTGATTTATAATAAGTGTCGTTTTAGATATATTATAATTATTCAAAATAAGTGTCATTATTGATTTTATATGCATGTTTATAATTTTACTTCCAAAATTAACCTTTAATTTCTCTCACATCTTAATTACACAGATTACACAGATTATATTTTCAAGGCACTTTAACATGTAATTAATAAGGGTATATCAGACATTTCATTAACTTTCTTAATAAGTGTGCATTCCTCTAAAACGACACTTATTATGAATCGGAGGGAGTATTTACTTTTCATTCTGCATCATTTTTTTGTTATCATATTTATATATGGGTCTACTAAAAATAGCCTTAGTCTCTCTATTAGTCTCTCTCCAAGCTTTGCTTTATTGGGAGAGTTCATATTAAGTGTGATGATGATGATTCAATAAAAACTAGATTATCTAACATATATACATATCTTCAAAAAAAAAAACATATATACATGTATTTCTTTGAATGTCAACTTAATAATTACTATGCATGCTAAATGAATTATACATAATAATTAAAATTAAGTGACACTATTAACTAATGGTTAAAAAACTTAACCGTATCATTTACTAATTAATCAGCCAATTTTTATAAATTAATAAATTCTTATAAATCAATTAAATTTTATTTAATAATTTTTCCAATTAAACTTTAAATCACTATTAGCAACTCTAACATATTTCTCAAGTAAGTAAATGACAAGGTATTTCACAACCAATTGATCCACACCAGACATTTCGTGTCCATAGATCACTTGTTCGAGCTTAATTGTTAGTTTTTAACTATCAAATTCGTTTGCAATCAGAGTTTTCAATGAGTTGGTACACTTGCACGTTGAATCAATTCACGTGCATAGTTGAGCTTCTTTTCTTTAATCCGTTTAGAAGCAGATGCCTATCTAAACTACCCTTCCGATGTTGGCAAAATTCACATTCACAGGTAAAACTAGGGTTGCTTGTAGTAGCCTAACCTAGCCCGATCAAACTCGGGATGACTAAACTTTGGCCAAGACTGAGGCTCGGAATGCTCGGCTTAACCCTACCAACCCAAAAGACTCGTATTCGAACTAAAACGACATCATTTTAATATAACTGTTAACCTGACTAAGCCCCGGCCCCTGCCCATTACCAATCCCAAGTAAAACAGAACAGCAATGTAAGACTAGAGCACACCAATTGGTTCTGTATCCTTCCGTTGAATAAGTAGCAAACTAAACAAGTGAAGTTTTTCTAGTAAACTACTGAATATTAAGACCAAAGATGTGTATACAATACTCTGTACATGACATGTTAGAAAGCCAAGCCCCTCCAACTGTAATCCCCTCCTCTCTTTTTTTCCAGTGCAGAAGTTACCAACTTCAGTCAATCAGCTATCTGTATTTCCAGTTATGTACACCAGAAGTCGTAAAGTGAAGATTGGAGCTTCCTATTGTTCCTTCACAATCAGCTCCTCCGTTGGTATCTGAATATTCCCACATATACCACCACTAACCAGGAAGCTAAATCTACCTGTACACCTGCTCTACTAATTGCAAATTCACAATTTATGTTCAGTGAAACTATGAGAGGTGAAATGAGCCTTGTCCTTCTGTTATAGCATACAGAAGTTTCTCTCTCATCTTCTCCTGCAAAAGGATGTCCGTGAGAAATCTACAAATGTATTATACTATAGAAAGATACAAACCGAAGCTACAAAAACAAGATGGGTACTTTCGAAGAGTAAGGTGGCAACTTTAGATAATTAGCACAAGTCATCACACTTGGTAAGTCCGCATCATCAGAGTTGCTGAAATGCTGTAAAGAACAACGAACATAAGATGATTGAGGTTGCTCTAAATAAACGAGGCAGGGGTAGAGGAGGACAAAGATGTGCCAATCTCACAAACCTTCCTGACAATTGTCAATTTCGGATTCAGAGATGCCAACCCTCCAGAAGGAAGTCGAGGTGCCCCAGTCACAAACTGTAGAAATGCCCGTCGCTCATTATTGTTAAACTCTTGAATAATTTCCAGTAACTGCATTTCAATACAAAGTGAGTGCCCACAAAGACCAACAAAATGAAAACTGTGACTAATTTCAATCAGAGACCACACAGACATTGCTGATTGGCAGACTGCTAGCAGTGTATCCATGGTCAAACTTGATATGATCGAGCAGCTCATCAAACTACTTAGACATAAGGTTCACAATGTCAGTTAATGACTACAATTAATTTCCTAAAACGAAGATTGATCAATCAAATTGCAGATATGCTTACAGCCCAAAGATCACGTTGTCCACAAAGCAAATGCTCCACTTCCTCCTCTGTGAAAATCTGAAGATGTTTAATTGGGAAAACCTGAAATAATGACAAAAAGTAAGATCTTGTCAAACAAAAAAACATTAACAAGACTGACAAATTGAGTACAATTATTAGATACATAGGAAAGTCTGATTAAGTAATAAGCCTATTAATCTCCAGTTCTATAATGCAGAGGGGAGAATCAAAGAATTCTAGCATTACGCTAGACGGGATAAAGAAAAACCATCGGCAAAGTTTTTATATCTTTCACTCTCTTTATTCTAAGAAAACCTTTTAACTATTGGCCAACTTGATAAGAGAAAAAGAAGTCAGGCCACAGGGAACTGATCATATCATCAAACAACTAAAATTATGCATGTCAGACCTGGTTAAATCCAGACTTGAACGCTTCAACTTGTCTGGAAATTCCAGTATGTATGGTAGCATCCACAACACGGCTAAGGTACTCTTCCAAGTTATCCATAGTCACCTAAGTAAAAGCAAATAAATCAGTTAATGGAGTTCAGGATTATCATGTTAAAAGGAATTGAGAGATCACTTACAATATCTTGATCTTGATCATGAGAAAGGATATAATCAGGATATCCAGGAAGAGTAAAGTCGAGAGTGAGATCCTCAATTCTAGTATTCCTAAAGCATGCATCAGGGATAGAATATGGATTTTCTCCACAGGAAGATCCCAGAATCTTTCTCCTCTTGACAAGAGCCTGAAATTCTGTCAATGTCCTACCAAGCTCAGGATCAAATGACTGAATGTCATACAAATTAAGTTCCTGTACAAAGAAAAATGAGAGAGACATTCAGAGCATGCCTAATCAGTGGTTGATAAAACTTTTACTTATGTTCTCAAGTTCATTGTTCAAAAATACCAGCTCAAGAATTAGTCTATAGAAGGCTTTGGAAAACGGCAGATCCAAGACCCTTCCATCTTGAAGAGCCTTTGCCACGAGCTGGCCCAAAAGGACAAACTTTTTTATAACTTCAGAAAATTGTGCATCTTCGGGGGCATCTGATGTAGATGGCCAGGGGCGAGGAAAAAGTCCAAAAGCAGATATCATGATTCCAGAATCCTCATCCTGCAAGCTTTTCTGGTTTGAAATTGAAACATTGTCCTCTCTCCACATACCCAAGCCAAATTTCTGAAACTCATGGCTAACCAGGGTATAAAATTCCAACGTTGGACCAAGACCAGTACCAACTTCTTCCTCATACATTACTTCAACTGGTACTTTAACACGAGCATGAAGGTCCATCATCTGGGCTGCAGACTCTAGAATTCTGTCACGGTGAACTAAGAACTTCTTACGGGATGCACTGCCAGAATTCGGTCGCCTATCTCTTAAGATACCTGGATAATCATGAGGAGGTGCCTGTGTTGATATTTGTTGAGGACCAAATGCTGATAACCGGTAGTATTTACACCTAGCCTCAAAGCCAAATAGAAAAGGGCATGAAGCCATAAGCTGGTTGCACCACAGAGGTAAACCCCCAGTAGATACAGCCAAAGAATCTCGCATCTGCTGCTCCAGCTTTTCAGTCAATTTGCTGCTCACAAATTCATTCTGTGATACAGAACGAACTACTACTCTCAAATTATCCAAGTTATCAACTAGACCTTCTGCAAATGCATGTACTCTCTCATGGGACATCAGTTGAAAATTGAACTTATTCAAACCTTCTAAACTTTTCAGTAGAAACAATATGTCATAGGTAGGACTGGATTCGTCCAAGCCAGAAGCTACTTCACAATCAAACAGGCTGGAAAGGAAAGATGAGTATAAGATGTAAGCCCCAGTTTTTTCTGACAATGAGGAACTTTGAGCCACACCAAGGCATCCTAGGCTTTCATCATCTTTAGGTTCCATATACGTTTTATAGGTGAGTGTGTAAACTTGACTCCACAATTTTGCCCCAGCATCAAGTTCATGTTCCAGCTTGACTTTGTGCTGGAGAATTCCTTGATACAGTGTCAAAGTCTGCTTCAACTGTTGTCCTTCTAGGTAAAACAATAGTTTGGGGGAAGATTCTTCATTGCTACATGAGGCAGAAACCTCAGTTGCTACACCATTGTTTGCTCCAGATGGAAATTGTATTACATGCTCTCTATCAGCCTGGAGCGCAGGAAAGCACTACTAGTGTCAAATTCAGGAAATTTTCACTCAAACCAATAAGCAGAACCTAAGGAGAAGACGTACATATACCATGGATTATCTAGTCAAGAACCTAAGACTTCACTAACAGTACCTTTGTTAGGCAGGGAAAACAACATAAAACATGAATTTTAACTAAAAATATGAATTAAGAAAAACAATCAAAATTGAGAAACACACTTACCACCTTTAAACTACACAAAGTATAAACTTGTTAAAGATGGAGCATAAATGATTGCATTTAATTTATATTTATAAGACTTTATTTTTTTAACTTTCTTGTTTCGAGCATCTTAGGCCATAACTCTTATTACAAATAGGGTCAGCTGAAGCCACTTGTGCCTATATCTTTCATTCTTCTCCCTTCTTTTCCTTTCTTCTTCTCATCTTCTCACTCTATTCCCCTTCCATGTTGTCCTACATCAGAGGGTCAATTTCACACATCCCCAGGAAAATGCACTAATGAAGGTAATATGTACTTACGGTATCTATAGCATCTATAGTAGGATTTGAAAATAATGTTTCGCCAGGACTTCCCTGTCCTGAATTTGCAGCTTGTTCAGGTGAAGATTGTGATAAGTCAGCCACAGTTTCCTGCAAAAGAATGCAACAAGTCAGAGCAGATTCTACAGAACAAATGTGCAACAAAAAAGAACTGAATAAAGAAGCATAAAAGAAAAACCAGATTACAAAGATTGAAGCATAGAAACAACCTGCAACTCAGGCAAATCAACGGACATTCTGTCAGAGCCCACAAGATCTGAATTTTCTCCCTGTGTGAGGTTTGCATCTGCAGGCAATTCTAACTGCACACCTTCCCTTGGTTGTATGAATTTGGCAGCACATAATATACGTTTGTCTTTCTTCACTAGAACTTTAGGCAGTAAAAACCCCCCGATAGCCTCCAAAGAGGATAAGGGGTCAACAGTCAAAGCATTTTCAGAATAGTCAGCAAGGGAAGACTCTCCTTCGTCCCTCACAAAACGAACTCTTACGCATGGATGAGATACAGAACGACCATAAGGAACAGCAGCAAATGAGTTCTTTTGCTTGTATCCATGACTCAAAATGACAGGGAAATTTTCCAAAGAAGATAGTGCGCTTTGTAGTTTCCGTATTAAAACAGATATAGCCAACTCTTCGGTCATGTCAGAAGAAGACATAAAAAGCCTTGCAAACACCTCAAATCTTCTCTGTACAACAAGGCGATGATCCAATACCCCATTAACATCCACATTTTCCTTCATATACTGCCCATTTGAAATATATTTTACCAATGATTTCACTATTCCACTCTCAATAAATTCAAACATGGAAACAGGCTCTGCACCATTAAGCTTTGACATAATCTCAAGTAATAAACAGTGGAACTTTTCTTCATTACTGTTGGAAGCACCAGTTTGTAAAGATGAATTCATCAAATCACTCAATTCTGTAGAAAGAGATCTGAGCTTTTGAAGGATATCGGTGAATCCTTTGTCAGAGTTGCATAATACAGGAGTAAAGTGACTGCTTCTTATATGCTTTGCAAGATTTTGAACACTATCCTTTTCAAGCTTGCACATTCCCACTTCTGACGCTGGAGGAGACTGATAGCTGTCAAAAGCATAGCATAAGCATCTCAAAGCAACCTTTGACACAGACTTTTGACTAGAGTGAAATGGAAACTGTATTTCATTGAGAACTGGGAACATCAGATGCGAAGATTTTTCTGGTGTCAGCAGGGAATCTATAGCAAAAAAAACACCTTCCTTGATGAAAGAGTTCAAGAAAACATCTGAAAGCTTTTGAAGAATTACTTCAGCAATTTGCAGGGCTAACATTAGCACATGGTGATCCTTTCGAGTGAAGACCCCAGCCAAGAAACTGCATCATATCCATGGAGAATGATAAACTACAGATGAAGGCATTAAAATTAAAAGCTTTTAAAAGAAAAGAATGCTCAATTCACCTTGGAATGTTTGCACTCTTAAGCAATTCAACGAGCATGTCAGATTTGCTGAAATAAACTAACTTGTATATAACCGAGAGGCACCCACAGCAAACATATAAATTTGCACCAGAATTAACAACCTGTGTGAATGTAAAGGAAAATTTACTGAGGAATGGGAAAGAATTCACATGAGCCAATGCAACGATATGTTCAGATAGCAAAACCTGGATCAACATGGGTAGCACATTCAATCCAAAGTTACGCAAAATATCAGAGTGATTTACTAAAAATGACACTCTATCCGACACTTCATGAACTTCTTGATCTTTTGCAACTGCAGGGAGAAGCTCATTTAGAAACTTCAAGACTTCAAGTACCTAAGAGAATAGAAAGAGATGCAGTGACAACCCATTTCAATTATCTAGAAATATAAGAATTTGGATATTGTTCAAAAGGGAAGTCAAAGCAAAAATAGCAAGAATAAATAGCTGAAGAAGAAAGAGAATGATCTCCTTAACCTGGAAATCAACAACAGAAAAGAATAAGCAATCTGACAAAAAAATGCAAATGGAACTACATCATTATCTTGATACCAACGTTCCTCACCATCAACCCTTAGACACCATCAAAACACATAATAGTAAATTCTTCAATTTTTAACTCCTCTCTTCTTAAAGTTATATAAAAGTTACAGATACTAACCTGATTTCCCTGTCCATCAAGTGCAATTGGAGATGACACTCCATGTGAAAGGTCATGAGCAGCTAACATGTCCTTCAAAATGCTGCTAATATTGAGCTCATATAGAGTTCTAAAAGCAACAGTTGAGCCAGAAGCAAGTTTGGCAAGTAACCCAATCAAACCCTGTCAAAGATAATATAATTTGTTAGAAGCAAATATGTTTATTGATCTTGAAAATGTCAGTAAGCTCAATAAACATACATTGTAAATTGGCTGTGACAGAGTGGTACGGCTATTCAAGTGTAACAGATGTGTAGCTTGATTTATCAATCCATGTTTACAGAGCTCATCCAACATGTCGGAAGAGTGATTGACCCGTTCTGCTACTTTGATGAAGCATGTAGCTACATTTTCAACAAGCTGAGAAATTCACATAATATATCATGAGGTCATCAAAAAGAAAGGTTTGCAATTATAGTTTCTTGAAAGTAGTCATATAAAAGACACACTAAACAATTGATACCTGTCTATCCTCGTACTGAAGAAGATTGCATAATATTGGAACAGCTTCCATGAAATGTGAAGAGCATTCAGTTGGTAGTTTCTTGCACATATTAACCACAATCTGAAGAGCAACCCTCTGAAGTAGACAAGGGGTAAATCTAAGATTATTTTTATTCCACCCACAAGAATGATATAATAAACTAAATTCAACAAATAAATGGAAGAATGGATATTTGTGACAAGCTGCACATTAACTTACTTGTACACTGGTCGAGAAAAAGTCTATAAATTGTAGAACAGCCATAATTGCCCCTGCCTGCAAACATGGTAGTGGCTGATCGCGAGATATTTTCTCCAGTGCTTGAAAACACTAGATGAAGATCAAAGAGCAAGCCTCAATAAGTACCATAAATAAGCTCTCCTCTGTGTTAAGAGATCGATTAAATTTTGTCCATTAAGCAACTGCTGAATGCATTACAAACCCTACCTGTTCAGCTACATCCAAATACTCAATGGCCATTAATCTTTCGCAAAGGGCAGGAATTGCATCATTTCGAACAAGAAAAGCAGATGCTCGAGGAAAAACATCACAAAGATAAGTTAAAGCCCTTATAGCAAGAAGCATTATATCTGGGTTGTTTTCGTGCCTTGCAAGCCTAACAAGAACTGGGGATAAAGAGTCTGCCATCACATTGGACAAGGAGTCTTCTGAACAAAAAGCCAGAACTTCACACAACTCTGTGAGTGCAGCTAACTGCTCAGAAGGCTCACTCTCTTCACTTAAATTAGATAAAGCTCTCATCAATCTGCCATGTTCACCGGATTTATGCCTATGAAAATTCTCCAAGTATCTGCGTCTCCGGTCTGCTTCCTCTGAATCACATGATTCATAAGCTGATTCTCTCTCAGGTTCTTCCTCCTCTGAGTGGCTGGAAGCAGAATCAGAGGACGAGGTGTCCATCTCTGTATTATGAGTTTCTGTGTCATGGACATCAGCATTGGAATCTATGTGGGTTTGAACGGATGAGTTTGAAGAACTTGGTCGAAACTCCAATGAATTACAGGCCCTCTTATCAGCAGGCAATTCATCTACCATTTCAGGCCGTTTATGGCCACGATTATCCATTGATTTCCCTTCACTTATCTTGGATATTTAATCCAGTGTTCCTTCCAAACGCACTTAAACCAGAAAACCCTACAAATTTAAAACACTCAATCAGGTACACCAAATGACATTATCCTATATTCACTAACACCAGCCCCAAGAGATTAAATCAGACAAAGCAAACACAACAAAAAGATACAGTTCACAACACTTCAAAAGACGTTTAAGTCATAATTCACTATTGAAACCTGAAAAAGCTTTTGCATCAAAAACAAAGTAAGCATTGTCATCGCTCTTTACTCAAAACAATCATAAGAACCACAGATATCGAATCTTTACAACGACTTTGACATCTACGAGCGTGAGTCCGTCTCAAAAACAAAAGAAATCTCTAGAAACCACGCTATGTCAACAATCAAACACAAAGCCGACCAGAAAAAGGCCAACAGAATTAAAAAAAAAAAAAAACTTGCTCAAACCAAACACAACACAAATCATCTTCCCAAACATTTCAAACAAGAAAAAGAAAATCAAGAAAAAAAAAAGAAGGAAAACAACGATGATCAGTTGACGGAACTCTGAATAACTAAACCATACACAAAAAGAAGTACCTAATAACAATTGTAGATTACTTGAAGCTTAATCGGCCTTCGAAACACAATCGAAGACCTTAAATTCTTGTAATTATATCTTTTCTATTCTTCTTTTTCTGGTTTTAGGGATTTTTTTTTTCCTCCTTTGCTCTCTTTCTCTCTTTCTATCTTCGGCTTACTCTTCACGGCGATGCGGGAGACAGCGATAGAGGTTAAATTAAAACAAGAGGTGAGATCACAATGATAATCATATTGGGGGGCTATAGTCTTGTGTACATATCTACGTTTCTTCTGCATGTGTGTATTTTAAGGGTTTAATTAAATTAAATTTAAATTAATAATTATAATAAATTATTTATTTAATTTAATATTCTATTTTTAACTTAAATATAAAAAGAAATATATTATAAAGTTATTTATCATTTTACATTTTATTCTAAACCCCTCAAATCGGAAGTTTTCTATTTTTACTGTTTACAATATAATGAGATGTAATATAAAATACTCATCTCATTCCATTTTATTATAGATTCTCCTCCAAAATGATAGAATAATATTACATTACATTTCATTCTAATCAAATATTATAAACTCTCCTCTCAAATGATAGAATAATATTACATCACACAAAATTCGTATTTGATTATGTACAAACATGATGAATTTTTAATATATATTTTTTAGTTGAGTAAAGCTCGATGGTTGAGAGTGAGGCTTGACTTCGGTTAGGTCCCAGGTTCAATTCTATGATAGCTTCTCTTGTAAGAACCTGGGGCAGCCGGGGTTTTACCTGTAAGTAGAGAACTAGTTGGGCCCTCAATGATAAAGTGCGCTCACTTGGCCAGCCTGTAGGATGATGTATCAGTTGGACCTTTAGAAAAGTGTGCCCCGCTTGGTCCATCTACAAGGTTTCCTCGAATCCAAAAAAAATAAAATAATAATTAACTTAATTTCACACTTAAATTAATTGTCATGAGAAAAAGATGGGAGGATAATAACATGTTACTTAAATTTCATATAAATAACAATCTGGTATATAAAGACTTGTTCAACAATACTTAAATCTTGATATAATTAAGGGATATTAATTGTTGATTTAAGTGTTTAGTCTCTTTCGTAAAGGTCAGTACTTTATCATTGACTTGGTGGTAAGAAGGCTATGATCATAATTATGAATTGACCATCTTTGCAGTTCAATTTTTTAATTTTATTTTAATTTTTAATTTTATTTAATTTTAATTAATTTTATAACGATATAATATCAATCAGTAATTGAGTTAAAGTACTTAGGGGACGCTTGGTTCATAGAGGACAATGGGAATAAGAATGGGAATGAATATAGTGAGGAATGGGAATGGATATAATCATTATAATTATGATGGTTGGTTACGATGAAGGAAT
>JANZLH020000071.1:172511-183386 GCA_026770325.2 Erythroxylum fimbriatum
CAGGTTCCACGATTATTTATATGGGACCTGCATAAGTAAATGGCTGAAATTCACTGGACACAATAAGACACCATAAAAACTGGACAGAAGATCTTGGTTGTTCATTAGCAGACTTAAGCAAGATTAAGTATGGGAACGGGGCTGCTTGCTTGTCATCAAGTTTCAAAGAAAGAGGGTTTATTTATAATATTAAATAATAATTGCCAACTTTTAGATTGACAATGACAAGACAAGCAAAGGAGAAAACTTAACGTCCAAGTTCTCGTACGATGGGAACTGCCGTCACATTTCTTTCGCTCCGAAGATACCGTCAAATTTTTCTTCCAGTTCAATCAATGCTCCGGACTCTCTACGTTGGTTTTGGCTTTTTATTTTAAATTTAGACAGAGTTTATTTTGCTGATTTTCTAATTTTTATTTTCGGTTTCTTTTTATTTTTATAATTTATGTTTAAATATATATTAACTTTATTTAAATATATACTAATTGAGCATTTCTATTTTTCATTTGCTAGTCTCCTCAATCATACAACAAGAAAGATTCTTTCTTCATTACTAGTCAACCACTAAATTGCAAATGCCAAGACTTGGAACTTAGACTCCGAAGACTTGCTTGCCTGATCAAACAAAGTCTATGATTTTACCACAAGAGAAGGGCAGCATAAATAAAAAGCAAGGCATTACTGTAGAATTGGCCCCACCAAAATATCAAGTTCAAGCTTTGTATCAAGAGATGTAAAATCATGCTTCAGCTTAGAAAATTTACCTTCTGCCTTGAAATTTAGATAGCATCACCCTCTCTCAGTAGAAAGAAAGAGATCAACCCAAAGGAGCTTTTTCTGGCAGAGACCTAATGCCTGTAAGCAACCACACGGTCCCCATGATTAACTAGTAATGTGAAGTAGGGTCGAAGTTGCAGAAATCGTTGGTCACATTGATAGCAGATTGTTTAGTTGTAACTAACAATCAGGCCCCTGTTTCATATCGAATTGTCCATTTGTTCTCTTATGCAAATCCACACGATATTGAAATATATGGGGCGATGAAATTTTGAGGATGAGCCAAAAGCCTTCAAAATTATGAAAGCAGAAAAGATAATAACTCCAAACATCATGATAAAACCTGAAATGGCCTTATTGAACTGCTAATAATCTGGCTGTACGCCATCACTCTCTAATTGGAAGCTGGTGAGATATTGCAATCTACCAATCAAAGTCATTCTACTTGGAAGGCAGTAAATAGGTACAATCAACCAATCCGAATATTAATACCACCTGTATAAATTTATGAAGCGAACGAAACTATAAAGTATATAGCCGGGAAACAAATTTTCTATGGTCCACTAATCCTTCATTATCCGAAAATATATGAAGAAAAATTGTGCAAATAATCAAATATTAAGTTTCCAGGTTGATTCATCACAGACTCTTCTACCACAAAGACAACCTAATTATACAGACCTTCAGTAAATAACTTTCGACGCATGAGAACCATAGGCACCAAGATGTCAGCTTCTGCAGTAGATAAATGCTTATAATACATTAATTGCTGTACCCACTGAATACTGAATAAATACCAAATAATGGAATTGGTAGAAAAGCAGTGGTCTACTCTGTCCCTCATAGGAACCATCAAATGCTGGGCCTGAGACTACCCATACTTTTAGTTCTGCAAGCAGATCAATAAGGCAGAGAACAAAATGGAATTAATCATCCAGGAAGAAACCTACTTCCTCCTTTAGGCAAGTATCCAGTAAGAGCACAACAATTTATGTATTAAGAAAAAAATTACATGACTCAATTGTTCATTAACAAACTGAATGAACACACAAGTGCTTGTGTATACATCAATGCATGTTAGTAACAAGATTTAAATTGCAAATATACTCCATGAGAGCCAACATGTACAAAACAAATTCCAATAGAATTTCAAAACCTCAGACTTCCATGCATCCTAGTCATGTCAAGTTTTATTTGCTTCAAAGCAGTTTCACTTGATTATTTGCCAAGATTCACTGTAAAGGATGGTGTTATCAGCGATAGCAAGGATGGCAATGAACTATGATGAAGAAGGCTGTAACAGAGTGTTGAAATGTTGTTCGGTAAATTTGTAATAATATCGACGTGTGCTTTATCTTAGAGAGAGTGTAATCTTGAATAAGAGAAACACATTGCCCCATGGCTATGTGAATAACTACCATAATATGAATTAAACTTTTACTGATTGTCGTCTAAGTTTTAAATCTTGCACAGAAACAGTAAATGTGTGTTGAAGCCCCTATCTCAGTTACAGTGCAGGAACTAAATGAACTCAATACATATATTCATATGCTGTAGTAAGTTTCATTCAAACATGCATCTATGCCAGAAAGTACAAAGCAGGACGCTGTGCAAGTTGTCTATGACAGCCTAAATTCATTGCAATAACTACAAATTATGATAATGATAGTCTGTTAAGCAACTGAATGGTAATGTAGAAGGTAGTGCACCCAACTTATTGCACATTTCCCATGATAATTCCCTCGACAGCCTCTAATTATCTATTTGGAACTTCACATAACAGGCGGTAAGAAGATTCAATTAGCAAAATCTTTATTTTATTGCATTTTTTTGACCATATTACACATACGTCAAATCTTTATCGCAAGATAACTCATGTAATCCTACATATTAATTTTTTCCCCTTAAACTGAAAACAAAAATCCATATACTTAGGATTAGATACGAGAGACACAGATTAGAATATTATGAATTTGCATAGAAAAATGTCTCAGAAATACTTGATGAGAAGTTGCATAATCAACAGAACGAGCCTTGGTGAGAAATCTGCAATGTATAATTGCCACATGTTAGCCGAATAATTCCATTTGCTAAGATTGATAATTATGAATCTACCATATAGGCAACTCAAATAATGGTGAAAAATTAATCATAACGGTGAAATGAGATTAAAAAATCCAATTGACCTGAACATTTGAACTCGGCATAGCATCCCTTTTGTTTGACGAATCTCCGTTCTTAGCTGATCCCTTAGCATCACCCTATTAGCATCACATCCCAATTCTTAAAAGTTCACGAAAAAATAACAAAACTAGAGTCACTGGCATGCATGCTGAAGAGAGAATCTGCATACCTCCATCTACATCATCGATCGATCCACAAGACCAACAAAACAAAAGCACCGAATCGGTTACATGGAACTCATGGAGATAAAAAATTAGACAGAAGGATATAAAAAGACAATCTTGCATCAGGAAATTTAAATGTCCATCATTTTAGTTGCAGAAAGCAACTTCTCTTCAGCAATTTTGCACGTTTTAAAATGAGTAGAACGACAGAAACATGTAACCAAAAGAAGCTACCTCTCTATAACGACTTAGGTAAACCTTAAGTGGATCGATGTAATCCTCAAACCCTAACGTAGCCATGGCCCACAGTAAATCATCACCATTAATCGTCTTCCTCTTCTCTCTCTGGCACTTGTCGCTTGCTCTAAAACGATAATTAACCATTAAAAAAGGAGCAAAACAATTTCGCTAATATCCCTAATATAACGAACGATACAGAATTTAGGGGAAAAAAAATCACAGAAATCATACTCGCTGGTGATGAAGCTAATGAACTCAGAAACGCACTCTTGAACGGTCTCTTTCGCGTCCTTAGCGATCTTACCATTGGCAGGAAGACCTTTCTTCATGATCCGACTAATATTAGCGATCGGTAAATACCTATCCTGTTCCCGAACGTTGGAATTCGAGCGAGGACTGTGGTCGCCGCTCTCGGGGCTGGCCGGTGCCTCCGTTGCCATCGCCGCCACGTAAACCCTAGGTCAGAACAATAACCACGGGTCAACGCCATGAAACATGGGAAGGGGGATAGAGAGAGAGGGGGAGAGAGAGGAGAGTGAAGGACTCGCGCGTGTGAGAATCAGTGTACGTTACCTGAGTGGAGAGTTTGTTAAAGAAAACAAAAAACACAAAGCGCGCGAGAGAATCAGAAGGCTTAGAGAAGGAATCGGACGCTGGAGAAGAGAGGAGATAGGAGACGACTAAGATGAGACAATGAGGTTTATCAACACCGTCGGTTATTTTCTCCCTTTTTATATTAGTAACACGTTTCTTGTGGATCTTTCACTTATACGTCGTCGTTTGCTAGGTTCCAAAATTGAACAACGTAGACTTAAGTCGGATATTTATACATAATTACATAAATGATATAAATATATGATTGTAGAATGATAAATCTTGCTCATTATTCGTGCGAGTTGGAGCTACCAGAAAACTTGAGGTTCTGGGAACGTAATGCTGAGCAGGGTAGTAATCAATTAATAGCTGAACTCCTTATGAGTAAAAATGTTAAGAACTTGAGAAATTTTAGGGTTTCAGATTTACCTTTTCTAGGACTCTTAGAGTGGGGTTTTAGGAGCTTAGGATTAGTGCAGCAAAAATTAGGATAGCTAATGCATATCTAAAAAAAAAAAGTAAATTGACTTGGTCCAATCTAACCCGAAATCAATATTTAAAGTTTGATTTCATACGATAAAAACTCTTAATTTATATTTAATAAATAATTGATTCAAAAATATATATAATTAAGAGTAAAATTACGTACTACTAAATTTCATAAATCAATAAAAATTTTATTAAATTATTTTAGTCGTAGATGTTGAATATTTAATTGGGTCTTAAAGTTTATTTATAATGGTACCAATACTTATCTATGATTTACAAATAATGGGAGGCAGGACCACAATGGAGAAAATGGTGTAATTGCAGGCATTGTTTAGTTGTCGGTAGCTTTTTCAGAGAACAAAACAAGTCAGTCTGGTCAATATGGCGCGTTGCAGTTATAGAGTATACTTTTGACTATTGAACTAGTGAGAATAGTTCCGCATGATCTATGGCTGGCCCAAGCAGTAACCAGTTTGGTCCGATATAAAAGCTAAGGCACATGTTCTGTTGAGTTCTTAGGTGGAGATGACAATGATAAGGGTTCAATTTGAGTATTATTTTACTTATATCTATGTCTATTTTTTATGACTCAATCTATTATCTATTTAAAATCTATCGATTTTTACGATTTATTATCCATATCTAAATTTATTGAATTGTTTGACTTTTTGGATAGCCATCGGGTTATATAGCACATAAAAATATAACTTCTAAATAAAAAATATGAAGAGTAGATTTTTGCGAACGCTCCAAATCAAAATTACTTTAATAACAATAAGTGAAGATTTGGACTGAACGTAATACCAGAACTTTCAAGAATGAAGCCTTGGCTGAGGAGAGAGTGCTTTCTAGAGTAATATCCCACATTAGGGAACTTCTCAGCCTATACATCGAGAGGAGGTAATTTAGATTAGTACTTTCTTTATTTTGCAGGTTTACTTGTTCAGTCTATTCTAGGTTACAACTTTCGAGGTTCTCTTTGGATTGTCCATGCTTGCTATGCCTACCTTAGGAGGTGCAACACAGTTATTTCTTGGCGGTAGTTTTTCTTCTTGGCCATTCCGGGGTTATGGTTGTCCAGTTTACTTCAGTTTCTCCTTGGCTTGCTAACAATGTGTTTGGACTTTCTTAGTTAGGCTTTCTACTTGGATAATGTATGCTTGGGTTTTATGTGGCTAAGTTTCTTGGTGTTTATGTTTTGATTGGGTATCGGGTTGCTTCTTCCATAGCTACTGTCTTCTTTAGTTTATTTTGGTTTGCCCTGAGGCTAGTTGCTAACTTTAGTTGGTTGAGCCTTCTTTGGCATAGTCTGTGAACTCTTTGTACATATTTTGATCATTTATTTATTTTTTTGATTTACCAAAAAAAATAAGTGAAGATTTTGATTTATATGTCTTTAAAAATTATAAAATTGGAATAATGAAAATCATAATGTCTAATGTAAAAACAACATATATTTTCACAATCAAGAACCGGAACAAAGACAGAAATATCCAAAGTTTCAAATTGTCTGTCTTTGTGTGAACTCTATAATATTTAAAACTCGATCTTCATATCATTTGTATTATTATTATCCTGTAAGAAAATAAAATATGATGAAAAAGGTGAGGACTGAAGAATAAAGTAGAGATTTTAAAGTTGTTTTTTCTCAGAAAATATTAATATCTTATTGTATTTAACCATAAATATTCAAGAAAAAAATAGAGTTAATAAAAAAAGATAGGATATAAGTATCCATCACTTCGGGTTATCACTATACCCATATCTAAATCTTTATCCGCATCTACTTTTCAACATTCATTTAAAATTCATTTTTTAGCCTCCATGTTTATTTTTCCAAGTCTAAGTGGTGTAGATATTAATCCGGTTAAAAAACCGTCATTCCTATTCTTATCTCTCACATGATATTGTGGTCCATTGCTATGATGTAGCTTTCCATTTTCTAGCTTCAATGTTTACAATCAATTAAGCATTTACATATTCAGACATGGATATGTCTAACTAGACATTATGATTTTTCTACTTTTTTTATTAGGGGGTTGTGCATTGCAAATACGACTAAGAATGAAATAAATGGATTGTAAAAAATGGATGAATTTAGAGTTTTCGTAGTAAATTAGATTCCAAAGAAGCCATTCCCAGCAAACTCTGTGCCTATGCTTTCCATTTTATGGGGAAAGCTGTAAAAAGTGGGCACTGGGGCCAACCTGAGACTGAAACAGAAGAAACCCTTAGAAAACCAGACAAAATGGAGCTAGAACGATGTCCAAGATGAGCATTGAAGTGACCCATAATATGGCATAGTCCAAAAACCAACGTGGAAAGAGGCCCGTAAGGTCACAAGTAGTAACAGGATGCTACTACTGTTACTGTAGAAAAGGTACAACTGCAACAGGCTGCTCATGGTTGCTGATACAGAGGAGATAGGGTTAGGACTCCCTCTTTTCAATCTTTGCAGAGTGTACTGTCCCAATGCAAAGCCGAGGAATGCGGAATTTGCATAAAGCCTAGGAAAAAGGGGGTCCCATGACAGGAAATGACTTGCGATTAATGGAGGTGACCATTAGTTCTCCGTGATTCTCATGCCATCTGGGTCCAAAGTTCTCCAAGCTATATGCTTTACGATGAAGGCTGAAAATAACAATACTTGGAGAGAAGTGGAGGTGTAAGTGTGAATCTGATTAGAAGTCAATGACTGTTTCTGTGTATGCCTAGTTGCCTAACCCATAGCCATAGGTGTCTTGATTCTTGAGTTCTGGCTACTATACCTTAAATTACGTATTTAAGAGCTTTAAGCTTCAAGAAGAAAAGGGAAATGGGGTTAGTGATTGGTTGTTGAAGCCAAAAAGATGTCATGTAGACTTAGGAAGATGAAGTTGACAAGCTGCAGCTGAAGGTGCTGTAAGTGTTGAAGAAGCGAATCCTGATGATGCTGCAGTAGAGAAGAGAGGCCGTTGACTCGAGAACCCTTGGCTTTGCCATGCCCATTTAGTCAACAAATCTACTTCCATACTCTTCTCTATTGCTCTTTTCTGTGCAAAAGAATAGTTGGTGGAATCTTAGTTCTCAACATAAAAATCCAAATCTGTGCTATATTCGTGTTCAATACAGAGCTTTGGAAAACTTAATCAAATAGAATGATCATTTCCTTTTCAAGATTAAATAAAAAGACAAGTAGATTCAGGGGGTGAAAAGTAGTACAAGAGGGCATTACCTTGTAGATGGGAAAGATACTGGAACTTATACCAGTCCATGTACGAGGGTGATCTGATACGATTGAAGGGCTATGCAGCAACTGATTATTAATTGTTGGTGCAAAGCTCAGAATCTGAAAAGGCACAATAAAGTGAACCAACCTAAGACCATGGCCAGTATACTTAGCTGAGCTAAAATTGAAATATCAAGGAAGCTCGCTCAAAATATCAAGGTGGATCGCCTAGGAACTTAGCTAATTATTATAATTTGATTTCATTATTACCGTTGGTGCCCTCCCAGAAACGTCAACCCAGCCACTTTCAAGCGGAAACGTCTCTAGGTTGCTGTTCATCTTTGCACCATGATCTATATCAGGTGGTGCAATCCCCAAGTTCAGATTGAGATTTTGGGTGCCATCTGCATCAAGATTAAGTTATTGGTGTAATCTAAATCCAGTTGATTAATTAAGAATTCCTGACAAAGAGAGTAGTATTAAACCTATACTATTGGCCTCAGATAGAATCTCCTCTTCATAAGAGCTTAGCTTAAAGTTGGTCACTGCTTCGCTTCCATTGCATTTGATGGCAGCTTTGTCATATGCCCTGCTAATAAACGAAAACCAACGTCCAATTGAAATTAAGCAGCTGATTAAGAAAAATGAAGACTTTATTCATAAAAAGATCCAATTCAGGATCGGTAGGACCTTGCAGCCTCTATCTCAGTATCAAATAGCCCAAGATAGATATACCTGCAGGAAACAAATGAATGCCACCAATAACAATCATTAGAACATGTATCCAACTCTCAATAACTCTCTTGTTTTTAGTTCATTTTCCTACTTCATGACAAAATGGCATATATTGGGAGTGAAACACAATATCAGGGACAAAACAGCATACAGCTTAGGAGTGAAACACAATCTTAGGGACAGCATTGTAGATGACAATCTCAATGAGGACAAAACTAAATGTTCAGAAATTGAAAAGAGACAAATGATCAAGCCATACACATAGAGAAGAAAAATCTCACTTCTTGCCAAGAAACTGCCCCATACGAGCCTCCCATCTGCCACATTTATGCAGCGTCACTCCTCTATATTTCGAGCTTCCCCTCGAAAACCCCGTGCTCTGCCGCCGAAGAATATGCACAAATTCTTCCTTGGTCAAATTACTCATCTGAATCCAATCAGACCCAACATCCATTGATAACAAAATCAAAACAGACAAGGATTCTTACCATAGCATCTACGAAAGCAAACAAAAAAGTAAAACATGAATCAAAAACTCACCTGCTTAATGTCATCCTCGTAATAACTCGCATCAAAGTTGATATCTGCATCAACCCCACGAAACTTTATCGCTGCTCGATCATATGCCCTGAAACCCAAAGCCCATGAAACCATCAAGTCTCCTCATGAACTAAACAACAGATTATAATCTGATGTCCTCTCATGATTACCTAGCAGCAGCAAGAGCTGTGTCAAACCCTCCTGGAATCACAAAAGAACCGTAAAACCAAAAACTACCAATCAGATACAAAGATTTAACGTTGATCTCAAATCAGTGAAGAGATAGCTAGAACTTAAACATTTACTCTTCTATGCTTACCCAAGTACACCTGCTTCCCACAGTCCCTGCACAAAAACGGATACACGTTCAAACTTAACACCAAAAAACAACCTTCATTGATGAAATTCAAATTACTCTACAAAAAAAGTTAAGAAGAAAGAAAATTCAAGAACTAATGATCAACTAACCATATATGCGACTCCCAGCGACCAGTTCGCCGATAAAACGTAACGCCACGATACTGTGAGCTCTTAGACCTTGGTCCACGCCGACTCTTCTTAACCTGAGGCTTCTGTCCCACAATCCTCTGCTCCGCACCGCCATCGTACTCCGCCTCCTTGCACCCAAGATCCAAACGCCGAGAGCTCTCCACGTCCACCGGAAAAAGCTCGATAGTCCGATCATCGACAACACTTCCTCCGAGCTCCTTGCTCAACATACTACAGCTGTAGCTGAAAGCGTTGGCGTTAGAGCAGGAGTCCTCGTCGCCGGCAGCGGCAGCATTGACTACGGAGGAGGAATTGAGGCTTCCGGAACTCTCCATTTGGTAGCTTAAAAGCTCGACAAACTTCCTCTTCCTCTTCCCGGCGGTGGTGGACTCACCGGAAAGCATGCTCAAGTTAAGATCCAGCATTACGACGCCGTTTAAGTCTTAGCGCCTAAAATGCCACGAAGACGAGATCATAAAGAGTGAGTTGAGAGTGTCTGAGATATAAATAAATCGCAATGTAGTTAGTGAGAGGATTACGGTTAATTAACTACTAAGCACTGGGGATTAGTCTAGCCGAACAGGGAATCTAGCGTGAGCCGGCTAAATATGTACTAATTGTGATTAGTGATTAATTAGAGAGGTAAAGGATTCTACCTTTCATACACTAATTCTAGCGAGTAGTCCAACTTTTTACAAACTCTTCCACCATATAGGGTAATTAGGAAGTACTTGCTTTATCAAGTTAGTAACCAAACAGAATGAAGTTTGTATCATACATTGTTTGAAACATTACGTATGAAGAGAAAAACAGGTCTGAAAATCAGATGCAAGTATCCAGCAACTGTAACAACTGGCTGATACGGGTTCTAAGGCAATCCCAAAAGTCTTGAAACCATTGTCCATCAGAGAACCACAAGAAAAAAAATTTAAATGAAAAAAGGAGAGTATCAAAACAAAAGGAAATAAAAACTATTGTTTGTTTTCGACTATAAGAAATAAAAACTATTATTTGGACCTAATATAATAAATATCCAGCTAATTGGCACTTATCCAACAACAAAAACATGAAGAAGATTAACAAAGACAATCTGTAAACGTATAAACTCAACAAAGCAACCAAACTGCCATTGATCATGAAGCTATGAAAAGAACCATAATTTCGGTAACAGAATGCAAAATATGAAAAACCCTTTATACCAAATAATGGCGAAAGCAAAACCCATAAAGTTCCCAAAACACAAGAACCTAAAACTTGCATTTTTGTCCAAAAAAACAAGAAAAGTCAGGCATCATGCAAACACCATGAATAATTAAAACAGGTAGAAAAGACAATCGAGTCAATAGAACATTGTAACATCCACATTACTTCTAAATGTATCAATCGACTGCTAAATAAAACCCCACCAAAATTAAAACAAAAAATCACAAGAAATGTGTGAAGTGGAGTAATACC
>JANZLH020000071.1:252849-272697 GCA_026770325.2 Erythroxylum fimbriatum
AAGCAATTGTCAGACAATAAAAAGACACACGGAAACACAAACAAATATCAGACAACCGAAAGTGAACCGCAAACCAGATTTGTTTTAAGATTAAACTACTTACAAGTTAGTGATTTTATTATTTTACTAATACAATATATTGTTGTATAGCATCATCTTCATTTTTATATAACATACTTAAATTAATTTTATATAAGTCTTCGTTTACGATGAAAATATTAGAATTTGCACTTAAATCAAAAAAAATGACCAAAACAATATACTAATCGAAAATTATTCTAATGTTTTATTATAAATATCATCATCATTTTGTATTTTAATTCGCAGGACATTATTACTGCACAAATGCGCAGTTTTTTTTTTCTGCTAGTAAGCTACAAATTCACCAGAACCCGGCACCATAGAGCAAGCCAAAGAAAGACAAACCTCCAGCTTGCAATAGAGAAAACACGACTTATAAACAGGTATCTAACATACCAATACATGTATATTATTTCTTGTCTAGTTGTGAAGCATACAAAATGAAAGAACTTATAGCATAAGTAGCATCTTTGCCATCATAGAAACGACACGATTCTGTGCAAACCCGGTTGAGATACTGCGACAACCACAGGCATATATAAAGAACACTTCCCCGCCAGAGCATCAATCTTAAGCATAAAAATTGTCTCCGGCCCAATCAATAACAACAATTAGAAGTGCACAAGCCAGTAACATAGACATGTCAATATCATAGAGATGTGAAACATAGATTGAAATGTCGTAGATAGACTGGCATCAAAAGCAGAAGAAATAAAAGATAAAAAGGAAATAATCATATTTTGTCCAGCAAGTAGTTAGATCAGCTACACATTCGCATATAAAAGGAATTCAAGCTTCAAGTATTCACTAATTTACATAGGCCTTTCTGGTGCAAACTATCATAAAAGGTTTACATCACGTATGCAGATGCTCGAATCCTCTTTTAAAACAGAGTCTGAATTTCTGATCCCAGCTTCAGCAGCTTCTCTTAAAAGATTTTCCAACACTTTGTGGGAAGACTAGATATGCAAAAATTATAACAAGAAATCCAAGAATGTATGACTTGTTGCACCTCTATGAGAGAAGACAGAGAACAAAAATGGCAGTGCACCATGAAAATCTTAGTATTCTATAAGCCAATACACCCATAGAGATAATGCACAAACTTATGTCAACATTATAGTAAGGGAATCAGGTTAATACAGCGTAATCTAGTCTACAACCAAATGCTGCATTTTAAACCTCGTATACCCCGTCCCTGCACCCTCACTACAACATAAAGAATGCTTGTAAAATGTGGAAGCCAGAAGTCCTTGACTCCAAAATCATGGAAACTGGAAATTTTTAGGTAGTGCTTATGATGAGAATATAGACATTTAAAATCTCCTTTCCAAATTGTTAATGTAAGAGAACTTTTTAAGAGGAGGGCCAAAGAGATCCTTACAAGTAATCAGAAGCTTCACTAGGCATAACTAGATGAGAAGAGTATTTTTTAGTTCAAGTATTAGAGACACCATAACCTTTGTTCACAAACCTGAAACATAACGCAGTAAACAACCAAGATTTTCTACTAATTTTAGCTAAAAATCCATGTCCTAAGGTGGACAGAAGAGGGAACGACATAGCATCTCGGTCATGACTTATGCTATCATCCATCATCAACTACAACAACTGCTGCATTGTGCCCAGATACAAAGTCGCATGTGCTTCTCACTATCTACAATTCATGGAACGAGAACCTTTGTCAATGCAAGGAAATGGAAGCTCTGGGAAGGTATCCTTACAAAGCCACTCTTTTCCATACAAAGCCACTCTTATCACTTGTGATACAGGAAATCTAAAAATTAGCATCGGAATCCAGTTACATAATACCACGTGGAAGAATTATGAGCTTTAAGATTATTGCATGTGACATGATTTAGGTTGTAGGAGGTTATAAAACTTGAGAAAGATGCCATCTCCAAAATAGCAATTAACATGAGGAGCATAGACTGCAACGTGTGCAGAGTAAAAGAAATAATGGGATATCACATGATATGATACCAACTTTATGTATTGAATTTCTATACCGCCTTATCTATTCACATACCAACCATTTATGAGTTCTCTACATCATCAGCATATGCGCCATACACATAAGAATCAAACTCATCGACGGAAAAGCAGCTTACCAAAAGACATAATCATCTATACCCCACATCTAAAAAGTATGCTAAATTGAGAATCTAACACTAAACAGAACACTCGAGAGTCGAGAGACAGATGAAAACGCCCAACAGTACATAATTCGCCAAAAGACACATGTATGATTCTACGACCTGGTAATCATGCTACAAGAACGAGCCAACCTGAAGGTCAGACTACCTCCCCACGCACTTGCCTCGGCCTCAACAGGGTCATGCTTATATGGTTTCCTGCAGCCGGGACAACGCCCATCTTCCTCAATAATTCTCTTGTGGCAGAAGAGGCAAAGCCGAAACCCGCACAAACAGGGCAAGAAACTTGTGTCAGTGACATCCAAATCCTCATAACATATAGGACATGAAGAAGGCACGTTAACAGCAGTGGAACAGACCCAGGGTAGCCCTCCCTGTCCGTAGCGCCTCTCTGTTTTAGGGAAGCTTCGCTGCTTGGACAAATTAGGTAAACTCTGCGGACGGAACTCATCATCTGGCCTCCATGCCCTGCTTTTCCCAGGTGCCGGTCTTGGTGGTGGTACCGGGCACTCCTGCTTCACATTCTCACGAGTAAAACCAAAATTACCACAACTGGAAGACTGTAATCGACCAACAGGTTCATGCTGCCCTTCAGAGGACTCTGATTCCATACACGATCCATCATTTGGAATTTCTTGTTTGCTTTCATCGGTGGCAGCTAAAGCATCAGCCATAGCCTCCCAATCCTCCAAGCAATTATCACCATCCTCATCTTCCTCCTCCTCCTCCGTGATGTTTCCTGAGCACCAACCACCACTGCTGCTACTACTGCTGCTAGAACCCGTAAAATTGTTGCCAGGACCGGTACCCCCAAGAACACTACTGCCGGTGGGACTATTGGATGGAGAATCCGAATCAAAATCATGATGGAGAGTTCCTTTTTCGTTTTCTTCTTCATGGGTCCCTCCTCTTTGTCCTGTCTCCAAATTCTGCAATGGCTTCTTTCTCTCGCTGTTGCACGGCGGAGGAGGTGAATTGCGCGCACCATTTGCGTCCTCCTTGCTGCCCTTTTCCTTAACTGCAACTGAAATGAGACAAAGAACAACCTTTCCAGTGAGTCGCATACAACTTTACGACAATAAAACAAAACCTTCTTCAAAAGACCCAACGCACGTAACCAAAGGTGAAAACGATCGCCATGCGCACCTTGAGAAAGCCATTGTTCACGCCGAGCGTCGAGCTTGCACTGCTTCAGTCTCTGAGAACGGTGCGTCTAAAAATCCCCAAAACAAACAAAAGAAAAAGGGAACAGAATCCATAAATAAATTTTAAAAAAATGAAAAACGTAAATATCTATTGAAAATGTCAAATTTTATACGGAAAGAAAAACAAAAACAAAGGAAAAGAGAAATAAAACTCACCCTTTTCTTTTTTCCAGAATCCTTCGCAGCAGAAGGAATGAAAGCGTTGGAGGTGATCGAATCGGAAACCATGGCTGCGACAATTGGAATCAAATTTCAACAACAGAAAATTGCGAAAACCCTAATTTGTTCAATTAAAATATTTGGGTCGTTGAAGTGGCCAGAGGGTTTCAAAAGAGGGTAAGCTAAATGTAGAGAGAGAGATAAAATGGATAACGGAAAACTCCACTGATACGTTCGCCCTTATTTTCAGACGCCAAATATGCACACCCAGTGCCCCATTTATATAGCCAATCTTTTCCCGAAATGCCCTTATCATTCAACTAATTATCCACAAAACCCTCTTCAACATCTCCTGTTTTTCGATAAAACAGCATGGGGTGAGGTGTCAAGTGTTGCAGTTGATATCAGTCGAGCGAAACGACGTCGAATATAGCTCGCGAAACGGAGAGAATCAATTGTCGTTTTAGCTTTATTTTATTTTTCTACATTTAAAGTTGGGATTAATTAGGCTGTTGGGTGGACTTAGTGGAGTGACAGATGCGATTTTCGAAAAAACCAAGAAATGTCTTTTCTCACTTGTTTTTCGTACGGATTCTATTTATTAATTATTATCCATTAACATTGAAATTTTAATATACATTTTATTATTTTTTAAATATATATTAAACAAATTATTATAAATAAAGTATTTATAATAATCTAAAATTAATTAATATATTTAGATAAATTAACATGAGCAAATTTTATGTATTTATATCGTCTAGCACCCACAATTAAAGATCTCTCAAGTAATTCATGATACTGCTACTCAAATTAAAAATTTATAATAATATTTTTTATTGATTTTTGGTTCAGTCGGATTTTGCGGGGGCTGAACGTTGTTGTTTGGATCCATGATTCAGACAGAACTTGCTGTTGAATACCTGCAAAAACAAAAAAGGCGCGCCGGGGGTTGGTTCCTGGAAGGCCCCTCCGACGCTCAAGTCAGTCTTTTTGAGAGAAAATCAGTCGTAAAGAACAAAGAGAAAGCTAGGGTTAGGGTTCTGTCATCGTCGTGAGGAGAAAATCAACTTATATAGTAAATACCTGTTAGGTTTAGGTCATTGTATATGAGTGGGAGTTTGCTATTTGCAAATGGGCCGTGGATACGTGGACCTGAGCTTGGGCCTAGAATAGCCGACCCAACCAAAATGGATAAGTGGTTTTCTCTCAGTTGATTTCTTTACTCTATCCATGATCTTTACATGGTATCAAAGCCAGTAATCGTTTTCTTCTAGATCTAGATCTGGATTAAAAGATTTCATGGATTCTTTCTCAGATGGTTATAGCTGAAGTGATTCTTGTTCAGTTTATTGAAATTGAGTTTTGCTGATTTGTTCTTTTTTAGATCGATTGTTTCTTGTGCTTATGCAACAATGGTGGTTAGTGATAAACGGGGAGCTGAATTCCAGAAAGCTACGATGAATTTGAAGGAGTCTGATAATCTTGACGTGAATCTTGTTTCTGTTCTTCTCAGTGGTTTTAATTATCGAACTTGGAGCACATCAATGAGGAAGGCATTGGCTGCGAAACACAAATTAGGGTTCATAACTGGCAAAATTAAGATGCCAGCTGAAGATGCAGATGATTTTGAAGAATGGATGAATGTTAATGCCATGGTTGAGTCTTGGATCTTGAATTCATTGACTCCAGAATTACATGATGCTTTCTTGTATGTTTCTTCTGCTAAAGATCTATGGGATAAGCTTGCAAAGGGGTTTGGTGACTCAACTGGACCTCAAGAATATCAACTGAAACGTGATCTTGGGAATTGCTCAAGGTAATACTAGTATTTCGATGTATTTTACAAAATTATGCAGATTGTGGGATGAACTGCAATGTATTGTTTCAGTGCCTCAATGCATTTGTGGAAAGAGTACTTGTGATGTTTCTGGAAAAGTAATGAAGTTGAATGCAAATGCTAAGATCATCCAATTTTTAATGGGATTGAATGATTCTTAAAGTCACATGAAAAATCAGATCTTAGTGATGGATCCTTATCCTAATTTGGACAAGGTATATTCTATGTTGACGAATGTTGGAAAACAAAAACAAGTAGCTGAGAGTTATCCTAACATTACTGAGGGGGTGCTTTATTGGCTGCTGTTGCTAATACTTAACGAAATATTACTTCTGGCAAACAGAACACCAAGAGGAAGGATTATAAGAAGGACAAGTATTGTTCCTTTTGCAAGATGGACGGACATATTAAAGATATATGCTTCAAGATTCATGGTTATCCTGAGTGGTACATGAATCTTAAGAAATAACAAAAGAAGAAGGGAGGTAGAAATGCTAATGTAAACTTGGCTAAGACAAATTTAGATGATTATGGTTATCCTGAGTGGTACATGGATCTTAAGAAACAATAAAAGAAGAAGGGAGGTAGAAATGCTAATGCAAACGTGGCTAAGACAAATTTAGATTATCGGGAGGACTATGCTGAAGACAAAAGTATGTACTATATAAGAGAAATGATACAACACGAACTAATTAAACTCATAGGGTAGAGTTTCTTTACCCTATCAACCCAAAGGCTTCAGATTAATTGTAGGAAATCTTTCTCAAGTTTGAGAAATACCAAATCTTGGAGCAAGATAGCATAAAAATTGAGTATGAAATGCTCATGCTTTTAATCTAACTATGTAACTTCCTATTTTTTTCTTGCAGAAAACAGTAATCGAAACAAAGTGTTGAGTTTATGCCATTCTACTTATCATTTTTCACTTTCCTCACAAGCGGTCTTTTGTCGATTTATGGATTATCGGACTTTGACTTCTTTATTGCGGTTCGTACCCTTCTTTTTTCTCTCCAAAACATCACTTCAAAACATTCTAACTTCCAATATTTTGATTTGCACTAACTTTGAATTTTGTATGCAGACACCAAATCTAATTGGCAGCCTACTAGGAATCATTCAACTTGTTCTATACTTCAAGTACAGAAAAAGGGGTCTCAAAGAAAAACCCAAGAGCTCGGATTTAGAAAAGAATGAAGATAAAACCGTAGTAGAGTTGCAACCAGAAGCTAAGAATTCTACTGTTGAAGCATGATAAAGTAGTGTATTCGATTCACCAAACATATAGTGTCATTACTTGTTTAAATAATGATAAACAAGTAATGCCTCCTCGCATCAACTTATAAAATGATCAAGTGTTCTAGAGTTACGTTTGGTTTTTCTAGGATTTGGATGCTATCAAAATAAAACACAAGACCTTTCGATTGTAATTCGTCGCGATATAGAGTATAGACACGTTCGACTTAATAATATTAATTAGTTCATATATATTATTTAATTTTAATGTATTATTTTGTTAGATAATTTCTACAAAATACATCATTTATATGTTATTTTATGTAACAATTTATCTAATACATATTTTAAAAAATAATAATTGTGGGTTTAATGTGAACTTTACTATGTGAAATGGTCAAAACACAACTTTAGAAGTTGTACTTTGAAAACAAAATTGACATTCCTTGTGTTTATTGACTTAATCCTCTCTCAGCAGAAATTTTGTTTTATTGATTCTAGTCCTTACGACTGAAAGAGTAATATTGAAATGAGTGTTGTCACTCGACCACATTTGTTGAATAGACTGTTAGTAAATCTATGAACAGATCATAAACTTATAAGATCGATTATATATGCGTGGAAAAACAAACATACATACTTGATGCTTGTTTAGGTTTCCACCGATTAAAGAACGCAGAACTTTCCTCTCCAGAGGTTTTCCAAGCAGCAGTTTTAATCGGACAAAATACTCACATTCACCGTTATCAAACCGTTGTGTTTGATTATACATATATACTTCATCCATGAATAACTACCGATGGTAGTTATTGCCAAATGATGAAGTGTTGACCCATGGATGAAGGCGAGACAAGTTCCAAGTACCGAAGGAGAAAGAGAAAGATCAACAAAAGAGCCTGGTTTGAGTTCACAATGTTTCTCATCATCCTCACATGCTTAATATGCTCTTTGACTCTAAAATCCATCAAATATCAGATCCTGTGGGGATTAGAGCTATGGAAATGGTGCCTAATTGTTATGGTCGTCTTCTCCGGGCGTCTAGTGTCCAGTTGGGTAGTGGGGTTTCTTACTTTTGTCATAGAACGCAATTTCATGCTCAGAGAAAAAGTCCTCTACTTTGTTTACGGTCTACGAAAGAGCTTTCAGCACTGTGCATGGCTGGGGTTGGTTTTAATTGCTTGGATGATCATGTTCCACGAGGTCCACAAACGTCACATTGTCTTAAAAAAAGTGTTTAGGGCTCTAGTTGCAGTGCTCATCGCAGCCACCATATGGTTACTAAAGATATTACTGGTTAAGGTTCTGGCTTCATCATTTCACATGGCGACTTTCTTTGATCGAATGAAAGAAAGTGTATTCCACCACTACGTTCTTGATAGTCTCTCTGGCCCTCCACTGGACGAGGATGAGAGAGAAGCTCCCCGGAGGCGAACTTTGAGAATGTCGGAATCTTTGCCGGCTAGGTTGAGGGAGAGACAGGCGGCGGCAATGCGGCCGTTGAAGTCCAAGCAATTCGGGTCCAGGCGGATAGACATGGAGAAGTTAAGGAAGCTGAGCTTAAAAGGTAGGGCGACTGCATGAAGTGTGAAGAGGTTGGTGTACTACGTAAGATCGTCAGGGTTGTCTACGATATCGAGGACGGTGGATAATTTTGGGAACGCAGAATCGGAGATCAGCAGCGAGTGGGAGGTTAGGAATTGTGCTCAAAGGATTTTCAAGAACGTTGCTAAACCTGGGGCCAAGTAAGTAATGAACCCACCCTGCACGTATTTCACTGATCCACTCATGCACGTGAAGATTTTGCTGGAACTATCGTAAAATTTATGAAACCGATTTTTTGTTCAGTTTTATTCTGTCTTATTTTGTCTCATAAAATTTCAGCTATTTATTTTGCGGGATTCACGCGAGCCTTATGCAAATTCTACATAAATAAATGGCTAAGATTTATTGGACACAACAAGACACCATAATATTAAACAGAAGATCTGGACTCAAAATTTATGGTTGTACATAAGTAGAACAGAGTTGGTGCTGGATAAATGTAACAAAGATGTGGTTCTGCATTTCATATACCTCCAATCAACACTATTCCATCACTTTACAGCTCAAAAATTAACTGCATTTATATGTTGCATACTTGGTGGGTACGCTTGACTGAATTATTATTTACTTTGATGATGATTTTCGATTGTGACATGGATTGTGACATTCTCCGTTCACATCATTATCCTTAGTATGGTTTCATTACCCTGAATGATTTAATCTGTTCCAACCTTATTGAATCAAGTTAATTGATTCAAATGATCCAAACACCTCTTAATATATACTCTTCCTTATTCAAAATAAAGGTCGTTTTAGAGGGATGCACGTTTATTAAGAAAGTTAAAGAAATGTTTGATATACCTTTATTAATTACATGTTGAAGTACTTTGAAAATACAATCTGTATAATTAGGATGGGAGAGAAATTAAAGGGCAATTTTGAAAGTAAAATTATAATCATACATGAAAAGTTACGAACGACACTTATTTTAAATAATTAAAACTCCTCTAAAACGACTTTTATTTTGAATAGAAGGGAGTATATATTACGTGAAGGAAAAAAATCCAAATTATGAATTGACAAATCATATGGTACAATTAAATCTACATCAACAATTCATCTTAACGTAAGCCTAGGAGTTTTTTTCACCGAGTATGTTTTCATATTTGTGGTATAAAAAGAAAGCCTACAAAACAAATGGATCCATTTAAGAGGAAAACATAAAAAGGTCTTTGTTTAAAACTTGACAATCTAAAATTTCAATTAATAGAAAGTGCTCAATTAGACATCATTCTTCTTCAATTGAAAGTTGGAATCGCCATTTTTTGGAAGTTAGAACACCTGGAATCACTTTTCTTCTTCTTCATCTTCATTTTTTCCACGAAACTCACTGCACTGGAATCACGTTCCTGATGTTAATCTTACAGGTATATAGAAGAGGAAGATCTTCTAAAGTTTTTGACGTTTGATGAGGTCCACACCATATTCCCTCTCTTTGAAGGAGCTGTAGAAACTGGAAAGATCACAAAATCTGCTTTCAGAAATTGGGTGGTAAGCCGTAAGCAGCAAGCACCGTCATAATCATTGTAGCATTGACATAACATATGATTACATGATCAGCCTCTTAACCATTGTATTCCAAACGTTAGGTGCATGCTTATGTGGAGCGAAAAGCATTAGCTCATTCATTGAATGACACAAAGACTGCAGTTCATCAACTTCACAGGTTGGCAAGTGCAATAGTGAGCATAATCATAATAGTGATCTCACTCCTGGTTATGGGGTTGGCAATTAACAAGGTTATATTCTTCGTCTCATCCCAACTACTACTCTTGGGGTTTATGTTCAAAAACACTTGCAAAACCATCTTCGAATCCATCATATTCGTGTTCGTTATGCATCCTTTCGACGTTGGTGACCGCTGCGTCATCGACGGTGTGCAGGTGATGATATATAATTTCCAACTTCCAAGAAACCGCCTTGCCTACACGGCTACACGGTCTTGAAATCTAAATTTTGTGATTTTTGGGTGCAGATGACTGTGGAAGAGATGAACATCTTGACGACTGTATTTTTAAGGTATGACATGGAGAAAATATACTATCCTAATTCTGTTCTTATTACAAAGCCTATAAGCAATTTCAGAAGAAGTCCAGACATGGGAGATTCAGTCAACTTCACAATAGATGTCTCCACTTCTGTTGATGACTTCAATGCTCTCAAAAAGGCTATACAAACGTAAGAAATCCTATGATCTTTGACTCTTACTCGCATCTAGTTTAATCTGCAATTGATGAGAAATAAAAGAAAAACGTGGTTGCTGAGTGCAGTTACATAGAGAGCAAGCCAAAGCACTGGAGTCCAAAACATTCAGTCACAGTAAAGGAAATTGAGGATGTGGACAAGATGAAGCTGACATTGTCTGTTCAACACACCATGAACCATCAAAACTATGGGGAGAAGAGCAGTCGAAGATCAGAGCTTGTCTTTGAATTGAAGAAGATATTTGACAATCTTGGCATCAAGTACCATCTCCTTCCACGGGAGATTCATGTCACGCAATTGAACATGACTAATGGAAGGATGGCGGAGTAAATCTCAGTGCAAATGTAGTAGGACCGTTTAGTTCTACTCTGTTTTTCTGTTGTTATTTTTAGTTTCTGTTTTCTGTTTTTAGTTTTTTTAAAAAAAAAAAAAACGAAAACTTGTTTGGTTGAGATTTGTAATATAAAAACTGAAAACTAAAACCTATTTAATTAAGATTCCTAAAAAAAACTGAAAATAATGTTTCTATTCTAATTATATTATTACGTGTAATAGTTATAATATAATACATTATATTATAACTACCTTGTTAAATAATTTGTTTTTTTAATAAATAAAAGTTTATCAATCCTGCAGGAGGAGGTGGCAATCCTCACGCGAGCACTGGCGATTGCTGGCCCAATGGCGGTGAACTTGGGGCAACTTCTAAACGTGTGCACGGCAAATGTCCTTGGGCGCGCCATGATGAGTCGCCGGGTGTTTGGCGATGGCAGCGGCGGCGCTGACCGTAAAGCCGATGAGTTCAAGTCGATGGTGGTGGAGTTAATGACCTTGGCCGGCGTCTTCAACATCGGGGATTTTATTCCCCCTCTGGAATGGTTAGACTTACGGGGCGTGGCTGCTAAAATGAAGAAGCTCGACAAGAGATTAGACACTTTCTTGAGCAACATCTTGGAGGAGCACAAGAACGTCCCTGGCGATGGTGGCGCCGAACACGTGGACTTTCTCAGTACGTTGACCTCGTTGAAAGTTGAGTCCGATGATGATGAGTGTGGTAAGCTCACTTATTTGGAGCAGAAAAACTATTGCGGAATATTAAGGAAACATACTTTTTTTGTTTTCGTAAATTGGTTGTGATTTTCTAATTTTTTAAAACACCCCAACACAACAATATCTGACCAACGTGTTTTAATAATAGGTTTTGTTTTTAATAAAAACTACAACCGAAAACCAAAAAAAAAGTGAAAACAAACGGGACGTAGTTAATTTGTTTCTATATGGTTTGTCGATTTTTATTGAACAAGTGGGATTATTTACTCATTTATATAGACACTGCAGTGAGTGATTCTAAACTGATATAAAGAAAAAACTAATTAATAGAGCATGACAGAAGATGATAAAGATAAATTAAATGACTATCTCAACATCTGCAGATTGGAGTGTGAATGCAAATTAGACAATATTTGCAACTGATCATTCCTTAAAAGGCACTGTGAAGTAAAGGTGGAATGCCAAAATCATGAAACAAAGGCAGAGCCTGAGCCATACAATATCATTTCTCTGTATATTTTATAATAAAAAATTTAATAATTATGAATTAATAAACTAAGATAATTTTTAATTAATTAATATTTTAATTAAATAAACTATTATAATTAATTCAAATTAAAATAAATTTTTTATTTGTCAAAATTTGCAACCATTATTTAACTAATATTTACGTGTGCAAATAAAGAAAAATGTCTTTCACGTCTCACGTAAATGTAAGAATAAGGTTAACTGGACAATGAGGGGTGAACTAATTGGTTCAGATTTTTCAATTAAGATTCTCTTCTATAGGAGGTTTTGAGTTCGAGTCACGCCAAAGGAGGAGAAATAGGCATGTTCCTATTGATGATCCTCTAGCCCCCTGGGCACAGCTCCTTGATCGGATCAATTACGGACATCTCGCTTCCAGCGGCAGTGTGGGAGTTGAAGCTACTAGGGAACCCGCGGGCTGATGGGACCCTGATGCTGAGCAGGGGGAGCCAGTGATCAATCATCAGTTGACCAATCAAGTATGTGAAGACTTCTTGTGCGCAGAAGTATACAGGCTACGTAGGAACCTGAAGGATCTTGGAGTTCCAGATTTACATCCATTAGGCTCTTGGGGTGGGGTCGTAGGGACTTAGGATTAGTCCGGCTAAGTCGGGATACCTAATATAATAAAAAAAAACAACCACTAAATATTGTTAGTATAAAAGATTATTCCTGTAATCCCAAGGCACAGGTGAGTTGGTAAGGGACTCTTCTAGCTTAAGTGAGGTAGTGAGTTCAGACTGTTCTCATGTATGTAGCCGTTTAAAATTTAAGTCAGAGTTTTACCTCCCGCAAAGGACCTACCCAACTTGAGCGAGGATTAGTCTGGGTGTGGATGGCTTAAAGGTGTCTTCTTGTAATTGGGATCCTCCTAGGATACCTCGTGGGAAACAAAAACAAAAAGATTATCACTGTTATGCATATTTCCTATTTAATCAATGTTTCTATAATATTTTATGGTAAAGTTATATGACAAATTACAAAATCATATCTTCATGAACTCTCTATGTTAATACAAATCCAATTAGTAGAATAATTTCTCAACAAAGAATATGGGAATTCATTCTTTCATAATCTTAAGATGCTCATCAACACTTTCATATCAACTCTCTTTACCCAATTCAAACAAAATATGCGCGTTAACTCATCATTAGCTGTAACTCATCCTCACTGGGCTCCATCAAGTACTAAACACTTTTGACTCCGTTCAAAATTGGTATGACTTCTCGCCCACCTTATAATAAAAAGCCTTAAAAATTTTAAGAGCAGATGAGTTGATTAGGGTTTTTTTTTAGTTTAAGGAGGTTGTGGGTCTAAACTATCCTTATATATGTAGTTGTTTAAAAATTGAGATTAAAGCTTTGCCTTTCGTAAAGAATTTATCCAGCTTGAGTGGGGATTAGTCTGGATGTGGATAGCTTAAAATTGTCTTCCGATAATTAAGACCCTTTTAGAACACCTCGTGAGATAAAAAAGGCCTTAAAGGGACTATATTGGCACACGACGTCGTTTAGGTCGTGCTGGCCCACCGACTGCGACCGTTTTGGAAATGTAAGAAACCGTTAAACTAAAACATTATTAAGGATAGAAACTGAGGTAAATTAGAAACTGCTTGACTCTGTCTCATGGCTACGAGACATCACCGAGGATATTGAATTCTTCATTCTTTTTGAGCCTATAGATACTGTTGTCATCACTCTATAGATATATCTTGCATTGAGAAGGAAGAGATAAACAGAGAACAAGGAAGTTATGGGGTGGATTCCTTGTTCCGGTGCATCCTTCTCCAAGAAGAAAAAGGAGAAACCGACGACCCCGAACCAGAAGCCAATTGGTCAGATTAAACCCACTTCAGGTTTCTATTTTTGTCCCCTGAAACATTGCTCTCTACATTTCTTGTGTGTTTCTTCTTAACCATGGGGTTATAATACTCTGACCCACCCTTGTACTGTGGTTTAAAATCTGTTGGAATTGGATATAGGAATCGTTAAATTTCATGTTTTTGGTGTTCCATTCTGAGTTTTTCTCGTTCCCTTATCTGGGTAGTTGTCTATTGGTCGGAAGTGGTTCCTTTGCAAAGTCAAAGGATGTTTTGAGATGTGACTGCCTGGTCACTGTTCATTCAGCTCTTCCTTAGTGATGTAGCAGGCGCTTCTTGTATATGTGTTGAAGGGATGTGAGTTTTTTGATTAATGAAACAATAAAGTCGACCTTGGTGCTTTCATGTTTTTTCTGATAAATGTTGGTTTTAGTTCTTATTTTTTCTTGTCATTGTTTCTGGATGCAGAGAGATCCGAGGTAGGTTCACCTTTGAAAGATAAGGAGGCCTCTAAGCGTGGAGATCTAGATGGCATTGCAGCACAGATTTTTTCATTTCGTGAATTGGATATAGCAACTAAGAACTTTAAGAAAGAATGTTTCTTGGGTGAAGGAGGCTTTGGAAGAGTATATAAAGGGCGTTTAGAAAGCATGAACGAGGTTTGTGAAGTTCCTTGCTTCTGAAATAAAGACTGAACTAGTCTTGATTCCGTGGTCAATAGTTTTTTATTCCACTCTAAAGGTGTAATTTCTGCAGAAGTTTCATGATATGAACTTATGAATTTCTGTGGGTAACAAACAGTTAAGAGTTCCAATCATGCATGTGAAGGTAAGTCATGAAATGACCAAAATCTGAATCTGTTGTTGCAGGTAGTAGCCATCAAGCAACTTGATCGTAATGGCTTGCAAGGAAATAGGGAGTTCCTTGTTGAAGTATTGATGCTAAGTCTACTTCACCATCCTAATCTAGTAAACTTAATTGGTTATTGTGCTGATGGGGATCAAAGGTTATTGGTGTACGAGTATATGCCTTTGGGATCATTGGAAGATCATTTACAAGGCAAGTACTTGTGACCAAACATTTCTTAGTCAGTTCCTATAGTTTTAATTTTATTCGGGTCTGAATTGCTTCATTTGCAGAGGTTTCATTTGGTAAGAAAGTACTTGATTGGAACACAAGAATGACGATAGCTGCTGGGGCGGCAAAAGGATTGGAGTTCTTGCATGATAAAGCTAGCCCTCCTGTAATATACAGAGATTTAAAGTGCTCCAACATTTTGCTTGGTGAAGGGTATCATCCTAAGTTATCTGATTTTGGCTTGGCCAAACTTGGTCCTGTTGGGGATAACACACATGTGTCTACACGAGTCATGGGTACCTATGGATACTGTGCTCCAGAATATGCAATGACGGGTCAACTAACACTAAAATCAGATGTTTATAGCTTTGGAGTTGTTCTTCTGGAAATCATTACAGGACGGAGAGCAATTGACTACTCCAAAGCTACAGGGGAGCAGAACCTTGTCGCTTGGGTAAGATCTGTCCTGAAATTTTTTCATATATATATTTGTTCGTCAAAAATATATATTTCAGAGGATTCCCTTCTGCTGGCTCATGAAAATGCTCTATGTTTTTGGTTTTGATTGAAGGCAAGACCACTATTTAACGAACGCAGTAGGTTTTCGGACATGGCAGACCCGATGCTTCAAGGTAAGTATCCAGCAAGGGGGTTGTATCAAGCTCTTGCTATTGCAGCCATGTGTGTTCAAGAGCAGCCTAATATGCGACCTGTCATAGCTGATGTGGTCACAGCTTTAAGCTACCTTGCTTCTCAAGCATTTGATCCTCAAACACAGCAAGTCCAGAGTTCTCGCTTGGTCCCTGTCCCTGGCACCCCTCCCAGAACACGAAGACAGTATAAACTCAACGGTCGTTGACAGAAGACAGATCAACGAGGCAATAAACTATGTTTTTGATCTTCTTTATCGCAAGTAGCTTGTATTCCTACTCCTAAGTGCGATTTCTTCAGACTTGCACATCCTGGATTTAATTGAGAAGGTGATTAAGATTGCAACATTGGGTTCGAAGGCCAGGTTTCGTTGCCCCTTCAAATTTTGTTCCTCTCCACATAATTCAGTCTATATTTGACTGCTGAATCTCGAGTCACTTAAAACAATATTATGCATATACTTCGCCTTCAACTTCTTGGCGCTGAAGTCTTCAGCGTCCATAGGATTCATGTGGGATAGTGTCCTATAATTCTGCCGTGCATATGCTAGAATCGTTTCCAGGATTAGAGACTCAGCAGAATATTCTGCTAAGTTGTAATTGAATTGAAATTCAGGATTCAAAGGCAAATGGATATTGAAGTTTCTATGGATTATCTTATATCCTTCTTTCTAAATAAGATGGTTGAATTTGATGGCCGCCATATCCTTCTTTATGCTGTTCCTCGTGGCTGCAGCATATAGGACATATGTGCTTAACTTTAGTTCATTTCTTGAGGAAGATGCATAAATTCTGTGACAGAAGGATAAAGTCTCTGAACAAGGATAGTGGCTAACTCAGCCAAGACAGTAGTTCGTAAAAACAGACTCTGTATAATGCTTCCCCTTAAAACATACCGTATTCCAAAGTTCGATTATAATTTCGATTATAATTTACATCAAGTTATCCAAAAAACGAGGATGGTAAACGTCAAAAACAGTTGGTAAGGCATTGATGTACAGTTGCTATACTCTCGTTAGTTGGCATTGTCTTCAATCTTGCTGTCTTTTATCTTTGTTGTTGTTGTGGTTTAGCAAGGTCTTTGAATCTTTACCATCATTGCTGGAAGTACAGTCACTGGAGTCCTCAACTGGTTTACCCTGCGAGAAAGGAGATGTCAAGTCTTGAAGCTTTTCCATTGCAAGAACAAGAAATGAAAAAACTTGAAGAACACCTGGTAACCGTATAACTTTGCAGTTCAATATACTAAAAATCAAGTAACATCGTGCTTTCAGCATTTCAGAATATGAAAAGAAGCTCTTTTTACCAATGCAAATGATTGCAGTCATCTGAATTGGGTAGATGCACCAAAACTCACCTTGTTCCTGTCACGCCAACCAAGGCCGAATAAGCTTATCCTTCTTCTGGGGCTTTCTATACTGGTGCTTGGATTGCGCATAGACCTATAACATGAAAACAAGGGTTGCTTGTAGTGTGTAAAAGCAACCATGCTATAGACAAACTAACTTCACTGGGTACCAAATTGAGCAAGTAGTGAATAGAAATTGTTGGATAACATAGTTTTAAAAGCAAAACTAGGTGTAGTGGAAGTGAGATGAAATGAAAAATCGGTAGTTAATTTCAACTGAGAACTGCATTATGAGTCAAACCACATAAGTAAATCGTGACTAGGTGATTCTGTTAGATATTGGTGTATATTTCATATTAACATACACTAGCACCAAAAACATGATCCAGAGTGCATAGTTCGAATATGGGGATAATAATATTACTTCAGGTACAACAGCAGCAAGTTTGATCATACCAAACAGAAGTTTTACTAGATAGGAGTTCCACAATACCACAGAGATCATTCAGCAATTAGTTTCCAAGTTTATAAAGTACTTTACCCTGCCTAAGGCATTAGAACTATCCAAAGTTGTCCCTTTTATTGGATGGTTACTTATTAGTCATCTGACAAGATAAAACTGTGTTGGCCTGTCAATATTCAGCAATTCACAAAATACTAGTTTTCCATTACCTTTCCCTAGATTATTTCGGGGGTCAATAATGCTTTTTGGTAGGTAGACTAGATATCAAGTATCTCACTGAGGCCTCTCAAGAACTTTCATGATATCTTTTGTGTTTCTGTACACACTTGCTGAATTTGGCAAGAAGGGTACACAGTAAAATTTTTCATATTAGACTTAACAATGGCATTTATTTGTGGAAGAACCGTCCATCTTATATTCTATAGGTCTTTCCATCCAAGAGAGAACCTCAAAAGAAGCAATGAGCATGTCAAACAGATCATACCGAGGAGAAGATACTGCTCTAGCTTGGCCAGACTCATAGTGTATGGTGGCCTCCAGCATTGACTCTGCCATAACAACCCTCTGTTCCATCTGAGCAACTTTAGCCATAGCCTTATCATATTTTTCCTGGACACATTACATATCATTAGTATGAATTTGTGAAATATCAAGATGAAAGTGAAGAATGGATGATCTCTACACGTGGTTTTAGGCTTTATTCATAGCCATGCAGTCACCACCAGTAGGTGGGGAACGAAAAAGGATAAGGAGTTTGGCAAACCTCTTATAGACAAGACTGCATATCAATTTTAACAGTTGCTCTATCTTTTCAGTAATTGATTTAATGTAGAAATTCTCAACTTTCAGAACTATGCATAACATGAACAACCATATTGCCAGATCTTTCATATTTTGGCAAATTTGGACAAGATATAAATAATCCAAATTAAAATAATAATTTCTTTAATTTATAAAATTGAATAAGTTTTTTCAGTTAAAAAGTGATGACACTAACCTGAAGCACAGATACTGCATTTTTCTGTGTGGATGCTGCTTGCTCAGCATTTAAACGGGCTTCTTCAGTTATTCGCTGTTCTTGCTCAACTCGCATCAGGACCTACAGCATTAGTGCACAGATTACTACATGATGCAATGGCTGAAGACTTAACCATTCATCCACAAAGGATTTATATTTTAGGTGACCCAATCATGAAAACTAAAACCTGAAGCATTGCATATTCTTGTTCTTTCTTATCAGCAAGGGCCTGTCTCAGTTCAGCCACCTCTTGTTCCAACAGCTCAATCTGCAAACAATGCTAAGTTCCCTCAGAACATTGAATTGGAGGAGCTTGAGGAGACAATGGAAGGCATATATATAATAACATTTTTTTCTTGTTTTTTATTGCCAAAAAGCAGAATTAGTTCAATTTAGAGCATCTTAGTATCAGATGTCTCCCCGTTAATCAATGAACTGGGATGGAATTACTAACTAATAAGGTTCAGTTGTTTAATTTGTCAACTTTATGAAATCAATAAATACTTGTGGGAAAATGTACTCCAAAAGCCTGAAGCACAGATTAAAGAATGGTCAGAGACAAATCTTACAGAGAAAAACTTCTATCAACCTTGCAAATATTCCTGTAAGCTAGTGACTTATAGATGCACCCTACAAAATCTAGATTATGATCCAAAAGGATTCAAGCGCAGAAAACACTTCAAACTTAGGAAAGGAGAGATATGTTTTGCATTTTCTTCAAAGTTTATACCACCAAATCCATGTACTTTCTTAGGTAAATCAAATAAACCAAATACTTCGAGTTAATTCAACTCTATATGTACCTTTGCGGTCAATTCCCGTCTATTATCTTCTTTAACCATCTCCATGAGGGCTGTCTCAAGCTCCTCAGCCCTAAGCACAGAAATTACATGCATGAATATTGAAATTTCCATGTAAGAAACATCAAATTAGTCACACTACAAGCAATAAGGTTTATCAACAAGGAGTCACTTCATAGCTGAAACTGATTGCTGATCATTGTTTGTTATCAGCTAAGAAGCACGGACACGGACACGGACACGGACACGAACACGGGGACACACCAACATCTAAAATTTGGTGGACACGGACACAGCATATATATATATATATTATAAAATTTAGAATTAAGAAAAGAATTCAGAGTTCATAATATGATATATATTGATTGATGTGTTTCAAGACTTTCAATTGGCCAATTGGGCCCTTTTTCTTAAACCAGTATGTCATAGATTTAGTGTAGGAAAATGAAATTTACTAAAGCCTTGTAAGTAAGCAGCTGCCCAATTGGGTTCGAGCTGTGTCCAGACGTGTCCGAGCTGTGTCCGAGCTGATAAATTTTTTTTTGAACCGACAAGTAAGGACACGCAAAATGGAGCCGTGTCCGTGTGTCTGACACGTGTCCGACACGGAC
>JANZLH020000071.1:288130-298173 GCA_026770325.2 Erythroxylum fimbriatum
AATTCCACAAATCACATAAATAATCCCAAAATTGTCTAAACACAATTTAATCACCAGTAATAATTCAATTGTACCCGAAAAATGTCAATGAATGCATGTACAATCAAATAATTGTGTAAAATGTGCATGTCACAAATAATAATGCAAGATATGCAAAATCATAATTTCTCATCAAAATTCTCACAATTTACGATTCTAGCCCTAACATGGGTAACGGGATGCTACATTGCTCATGTCATTTACCCATTCTCCATAATTAGCATCATGGAGAAGTTCGCTTACATAGATCTGGCTAGGATTATCAGAGGCATGTATGTAGTATGGGGACATGACATCCACACTACTCTACTGATCTACCTTTGGAATGATACAACCCGATTCAGTCATGTTGTTGATGATAAGGATGAAGCGGCGAGGAGGCTAGGTATTCTAGGGTTTAGAGTATTAGGATCTCTGCTCTGATACCATGAAAAATATGCAGAGAAAGTCAAGTATTATTGCTGTCAAAGATGTACATATATACAAGTTGAATATATGCTCTTAAAGATACTTTCCCTATTTACATCGAACACTATATATGGAAATATCTCCTATAACTACGCAATGCTATATATCATAAGTTAAGAAACTCTAACAGCCCGAGTTTGTGGAATTAGACGGGCGATCTCAAGATAAGCTTGTAGATGTTTGCTACTTTTGGCCTTTGACTCCAATATGTTTGATAAACATGATCATTTTAGTGATGTTTGATATGATGTAATGTTGATTTAAGCAAACACATAATTACAACTCTATTTTGTATTCCATCTGATCATTTCCAATTTATGGCAAACGGCGGTGCTTAGTAAGTGACGAGCATATCAACCAATTATATGAATGTTGTAAAGGTAGGGGTAGAAAGTTAAAGACAAAGTTAACCAAGTCAAGGAGATTTGACGGGCCAAAGACCAAGCATTAACTAATAAATGATTGGTTTAAGCTCAATAATGGAACTTAATTATAAAAACAAAAATGGTTCATTTTTAGACCAAGCTTTAACTAATAAATATATCCATGCGTTCACATCAAGCATATTGATTATTACCACAAAAACAAGATATTCATATCCATTAAATACATAACGTTATACCATTTATAGTAATCCAGAATATGGTAAATTTTCACATTAAATTTTCACATTCTTCTACTTTGTCCATAGGTCATCTAGTAGTTGAGTATATTATCTTTCATGTATTACAATATACTATATTTTATATCAACTCGAATTTAATAACATTACTTAATAAATAAATTTTATATTTATTTTAGGTCCAAAATAATCAATTTTCTCAAAATTCAATAATGTACATCATAATATAAGAAAATATTATAAGAGTTTTATGAAAACAACATTGTCTATACAATGAAAGCTATATAATGGAACACAATCTCATTCTAACAACATGATCTTTGAACTTCATTGGTGACATGCCTTTTGTTAAAAGATCATCTATCATCAATTCAGTACTAATGTGTTTAATGACCACTTTCTTTTCCTTAACACGTTCCCTTATAAATAAAAACTTAATGTCGAAGTGTCACTCTGATTACCACTCTTATTGTTTTTAGCCAAAAAAAACAACAACTGAATTATCACAATACATTCTTAATGACTTAGAAATGGAATCTACAAGTTTAAGCCCATATATGAAACTCTTTAGTCATACACCATGTCATGTGACCTCAAAATAAGAAATAAACTGAGTCCCTATGGTGTAAGTAGCAGATAAAGATTGCTTGGCACTCCTCTAAGATATAACTTTATTGGCAAACATAAAGATATAATATGATGTTGATTTCCATGAATCAACACACCTAGAAAATCTAAATCTGAGTACCCTATTACCTCTAAATTGTTGGTTCGTTTGTACATAAGCATGTAATCTTTGGTCCTTTAATGATACCTCAATAATTTAGTTGAAGCTCTCTAGTACAGTGATCTAATCATATGTCACTTTAATATCTACCTAACATTATAATAGCAAATACAATGTCAAATCTTGTACAAACCTGATTATGCATTAGGCTTCTGACTACAAAAGCATGTAAAATGTTTTTAATTTGTTCCCTTTCAAAATTATTTTTCAGGAATTGGTTTAAATCGAACCTATCACCTTTCACAATCGGAGCTATACTTGGGGAATAATCTTTCATCTGAAATTTCTCTAAAACTTTATTCATATAGGTTTTTTTAGACAAAAAAAATACCACAAAATTTGTCTCGATGGATCTTAATGCTAATGACATAAGACGCATCACCGATATCTTTTATTTCAAAATTTTCAGAGAGAAATTGTTTCACGCCATGTAACAAACTCATATCATTAGTTGCAAGTAATATTTCATCCACATATAATACAAGAAAACAATTTTTACTCTCACTAACCTTCTAGTATATACATTGATCCATAATATTTTCTTTAAAACCAAATGATGAGATAACATCATAGAATTTCAAATACCACTGATAGGATGCTTGTTTTAATCCATAAATGGATCTTTTAAGATCAAATGCTCATCATTATTAAAGGAGAATTTTTCTACTGGTTTCATGTAAACCTCTTCCTCTAGGTCACCATTTAAGAAAGTCATTTTCACATCCATTTGATGCAATTCCATGTCAAAATGAGCAACTAATGTCAAAATTATACGAAGTGAATCTTTTTTAAAATAGGAGAAATTGTATCTGTGTAATCAATTCCTTCTTTTCGAACAAATCCTTTAGCAACGAGTCTTGCCTTTTATCCCTTACCATTGCCTAATGAGTCTTTCTTTGTTTTAAATAGCCACTTGCAACCTATGGATTTTGCTTCTTTGGGCAATTCAACAAGATCCCAAACATCGTTATTCTTCATAGAATTCATTTTTTCCTTTATAACATTATACCGTAAATTTGATTCATTGCAACTCATGGCTTATGAAAACGTTTCAGGATCATTCTCAACTCCCGTATTGTAGTTAGATTCTTGTAGATATATAATATAATCACTAGTAATAATTGATTTCCTTGTTCTAGTAGATCTCCTTAATGTTGCACCAACATCCTCATGTTGAGTCTATTATTCAATTGGTTGTTGAATGCTTTTAGGTAATTCCTGAATAACTAGATCTATCGAATTATCAGCAACTTGTGGAATTTCTTGATTGTTATTTATGTTGATCGTAGTTTGTTGAATTTTAAAAATTAGTTGTACAACATCTATCTGAACCTGAGGAGCGTTGTGAATGATAATCACCTTATTCTTTGAGGTGGAAGGCTGAGCATCCAAATGATCATTATTAGAAACTAAGCAAGTCATTTAAAAGAAATTTTGCATTTCTTGATTCCATAATTCTAGTGTGATGTGATGGATAATAAAACTTATATCATTTAGATCTTTAGGCATATCTAATGAAATACCTTCTTATAGTCCTTAGGTCCAATTTCTTCTCTTATGAATTATAATTTCTCATTTCAGACGGACATCCCAAACGTGCATATGTCACAAACTCAGTTGCCAACATTTAAATAACTCAAATGGTGTCTTTGGAATAGCTTTGGTTGGTACCCAAATTAATATATAACTTATTGTCTTATGAGTTTCATTTCACAAGGACTTATAAAGTTTGGAGCTACTCCGCATGCTCCATTCCATGTCCAATAATGTTCGATTTATTCTTTATGTAACACCATTTTGGTCTACAGATTCAGGCAGAGTTTATTGGGTTACTAGCCCACTTTCTTGAAGATACCTTGCAAATGGACTAGGTGCTTGTCCACCTTTAATGTATCTACCATAGTATTCCCACCTTTATCAAACCTCACGATCTCTACTTAAACTTTGAATATTTTGAAAGCTTATAGTGCTTCATTGTTATTATAAAGCAAGTAGAGATATATATAATGTGAGCAATCATCTATAAATGAGATGAAGTATTTATGATTGTATGGGCTTGTGTCTAGACTACAAATATCTATATGTATGACTCTAATATGTCTTAACTTCTCTTAACACCTTTCTTTGATTTGTTAGTCTGTTTTCCCTTTATATAGTCCATACAAGTTTCAAAATCAGTAAAATCCAAAGTACTAAGTACTTCTTTATTCACCAATCTTTTAATCCTTTCTACGGAGATATATCCTAATCTATGGTTCCATAATATAAAAGAATTTTCATTCATAACACAACGTTTTATTCTAGAATAAACATGTGTTGCACTGTAACAGGTATTATCTTGTAAATTAAAATAGAAAAGATGATCAAATAATGTACCAGTCCCAACAAATTCAAATTTATAATTTAATTTTAAAGATTCATCTGAAATATGAAATGAATATCCAAAAGGTACAAGTCTTGAAACTAAAATCAATAAAATGTCTTTTATAATTTTAGAACAAAACCAGTACATAAAATTAAATTGCAATCCCCAACAACCTCCACATATGAACGTATCTTGTTTTCAGATAAGATATACTGCTCACTTCCCATTGACTTCCTTGGGTTTTGCAAATCATGTAACTCATTTGTAATATTGATTATACAACCTTAATCAATCTACCATAAGTCATGACAAACTTCATCCATATTAGATTCAAAACAAACTAGTGAGATTAGATTACCTTTCTTTTCAAGTCATTCCTTATGTTTGTCATAATCTTTCGTCATGTGTCATTTTTTCTTATAAACGAAGCACTTAGATTCTTTCTTAATGTCAGCTTAGGCAGGTATTTGACCTTTTTCTCTTGAGTTGGCTTGATTTTCTTCTTTCCTTGAACAACCAAATGTTCACTCTGCAAACTCTCTCCTTGTTCCATCAACAATCTCCCTTTCTCTTGAACACACATCGTCATTAATTCATTTATTGACCACTTATCCTTATGCACATTATAAGAGATTCTAAATGGTTCGTATGGTACGTGAAAGAGTGTTTAAAATGTAATGCATGAGGATATAATCAGACATCTTAATCTTGAGTTTCTTTAACTGAGTTACAATATCTCTCATCTTCATGATGTGCTCATGCCGATGAGCCTTGTAGAACCATGAATGCCAACAAAATTTTGGTTTTTATGAAAATCATACTTAGGCAATTAGATAGCTCCCAACATTCATAAAAAGCAATTTCAAATGTAGTACTGGCCTTAATTACCTTAGGTGGTTCATCTTTTCAGATAGCATAATCAATGTCCATTATCCACCCCAGATGAAGAATAATTCTTTCTTTTCAAATCTTATAGTTTTCACTCATCAATTTAGGAATTTCATAACTTGCATAAAAGAAACTAACAATTTGAATAGCTACATAAGTTAAACATACTTGCTATTTATCAATAAATTGAGGCTAACAAACTATATATATACGTTATCAATGTTAAACATATCTTAAAAGATATAAATTAAGTGACATAAAAAATGTCAGTGGGATAAATTTTTTAATTCAAACATATTTATGTTAAACTTTATCATAAACTATCAAATTGTATTCCAATTCCTAATACCTATGGGAAAATTAGAAAAAAAACTTGATATTTCATCATATTTAATCATTCAATACAATAAAAAATTCTTGTGGGATTAAATTTATTATACTAAAATAATTAACTATGATTAAATGTTTCAACTTTTTATGTGATTAATTACATAAATATATAATTTTATATAATTAGGATTGTTGTGGCTAAGCCTAATAATTAATTACTAAAACATTTTATACAAAATTTTATTCACAATGCAAAAATATAGACATAATAATTATGTAAAGAAAAAAGTGAAAAATTGATTCATGTTGAACGTTTTATACAAATTCAATTTCAACGCATAATATATCAGCATAACACCTTCAGTTCAGTTGGCAAAGACTCACCATGCGCCCCATGCAAAAAGTGAAAAGTTGATTCGTGTTGAACATTTTATACAAATACGATTTCAATGCATAATATATCAACATAACACCTTCAGTTTAGTTGGCTAGAATTTTGTTTTTAATAAACAAACAAAATGATATCGTCTAGTGAAAGGCTCTTCTTTAACCTCCAGCTGGGTCATAACGACTCGATTTGTGACCCGTCAGATTTCAAACAAAAGTAAATCAGAAAAATACAACAAAAACTTATTTTATAAATGTAGAAACACTTCCAAAACACTTAATTTAATAGTTCTACCTTTAATCGGAAAAAAAAAACTTCCAAAAACAACTCTAAAATAAAAATTTTAGAATATGAATTTTTATTTCTAGAATTCAAAATTCTCCGAAAACTAAAACAAGGTAGAGGTTATTATGTTTTGATACTAAATATAAGCCATTTCAACATATATTCAACAGTAACATATGTTATAATAACGAATAAACTGAATGTGGAGAAATCAAAATATCTCGTGCCATTGCTTTTTCGCTTGGAAAGTTTATGTTTTTGGAATTCTTCTAAGCTTTCAACGGTACAAAATCGATGGTGTACTTTTTAGAAAGATATAGGAGATTAGGGACCTAAAAAAGGAACAAGATCTTTTGTACTCATCAGGGTGTTCTAACCATGTGTCATTTAATTTTATTTACACATTTATGTGGGTCCCATATAAACAAGTGTATGAGATTTAATGAAATCGGATAAGAACTGGTTTACAAGAACAGAGGATCTGTTCCTCCTCAAAAACCGCAAAGAAAAATATATCAAGGCACTTTCATCAAATACATTGATTGTTACTACAACAAACATACATTAATATCCATTAATTACATAATGTTGGACCATATATGGGTATTGAAACTAGCTGGAATATGGAAAATTCTCACATATTTGAGATCATTTCATTTCCTTTGTTTCTGTGCCTCTTTTATCATCGAATTTGTTCTTAGTAACCCTGGTGATACGATTTTGAATAGCCAATGCAATGTTATCTTCAAATATGTGATCGCTTAAAAATAATAAACTAATAAAAATATTTTGATAACAAATAAGCATTATAATAAAATATCTAACTAAGTCCTTTATAAATTTGTCTTTAAACTGTTCTCCAAATAAGTTTATAATTAATTTAATAATACTGTTTGAGTCAAAATTTTAATATGTCATAAAACATGATTTAAACACTTCAAATTGTTAAAATTAAATACAAATTATGAAAAAATAATAATTCATTTTAAATTTTACAAATAAATTCATATATTATATATTTAGCGCAATCTAAATATACAATGCAAATAGTTATTGAATATCATATATATTTATATATATATATAATGTTTACTTTTAATTAATAACTCAAAATTTAACAATTTCTCAATTATTGTTTAATGTTTAAAGTATATGACTTAATTATTATTTTACTATACTTGTATATGTAAACTTTGATATAAGAATTTTATTTAAAATTATTTATATATACAATTGGTAGTTAAATTGAATTTCAAATTGTTCATTTTATTGACACTTAATCGGCATGTAAAAAATTTAAAAATTAATCTTTTTTTAATAAATTAAACTATATCGAATAATTTTCATTTAATAACATCTTTTTTAACTAAAATTTTTAATGAATAAGAACAAATTTATTCAGTCATGTTTTGATTTCTTTAATTTTATTCAATCTTTAGTAAATTTTATAATGATCTAATAAACCTTTTAAACCGTAAATCTCGTCTTATCGGTTTAACTTTTGATCCAATTTTTTAAAACATTGGTTGATACATTCAACTCCAATTATTCAGACATTAACAATATAAGATTTTGATGGACTAGACAAGGGGGTATAATCTTTTACTTCTTGTACAACAAAACACAAGCAGCTCATGACTATGACTGTAACAGATAGAGAATCCTTATTCTTCACGTATGTATAAACTAGTGACCTGCTCACTGTCCCTGAAATGAAAAACATTCAGAAGCTGCTAGTTAGAAGAATGGACATGAACTTCACTATATATGGCACTAAACTATCTTCTGCCAACTACAATCGCGGGTTTACCGAGAAGTGCTTCTTGTAAAGCTCAACCAGTTCCTTAGGATCAACTTTCTTTGTTTGCTTGTAAGCTTCAATCTTGTTCAGCTCCTGCACCACAATTTTTTAAGAAATTAGTTTATCAGCAGAAGCGTCCTTTGCAATATATATCAGTGGCTCCATCCCAAAAGTTTTGTTTTATAGTATACGACTATGACTAGTATTTTCTGTTAAGTGACCGTTTCATCATAATAGCTTAAACTGTTGTGTAAGACTAACTTGATTAGTTTTATATATTCACTAATACACCCCCTCAAGTGAAAGCCCTTTGAGCTTGAAACTTGTACAGGCTCACTCTACCTTGTGCTGAATAATAGGTAAGTAGTAAAATTTGAACTCACGATCACTTGGTCACAAAGGCTCTGATACTATGTTAAATAACCGTTTCACTACAATAGCTTAAGTTGTTGTGTGAGGCCAACTTAATTGGTTTTATATATTCACTAATATCTCCTTCCTGCTTTCAAAGAGGGATCCCATCGATCGGCTTGGACAGTCCAAAACTTGACAGGTCGGAGACAAAATAACATTGTTTTGACATAACTTATCAAAACGATATCATTTGATCAATAAAATTTTCAACATTTTTTGTTTTTGAAAACAAAGAAACCCGCAGCCGCTATCTTTTAGATACGCATTGTGTAAATCTTTGAATTGACGCAATAGCCTGTAAATCACGTCAATCGGGTACTCCGTACTAGACAAGTCCTGTACGACCGGCTAGATCGAGAAAGCATAAATAGGGGAATTCGAACACATAACCTTTTGATCATAAGCCCCCCTACTCCACCAACTCACTACTGTATTAGTTCTCTCCCAATCCTACCGGACGCAATCAGCCATCCGTACTTCCAATCTTATAAAATTTTACTAAAAAGCTACCAACCATACTTCTTGAAAGGTTGCTGTATTATAATGAATCATCATCCCAGGGTCAAAGTAAGAGCATATGCAACAAAATGCCAATGACGAACATCTCAGCCATGTGGGAAATAAGCCAATCATATGACTATAAACAAAAGATTAATAGACTGAAAGAACAAAGTACCTCAATCCAATTAGCAAGTTTTGGTCTGCCAGCAGTTATGTCATACTTGAACACTTCTGCTAGGTAGATTTGGAATCTTTCAATAAAAGGAATATAGGCTATATCCACCTGAGGAATAAAGAATCATATCCATACGAGAAGCAGAGAAAGAGATCATTAAGCAAATTCGACCTAAATAATTTAACACTAAAATCTACAATAGTCATTCATCAGATACAATCAAATATAATATTAAACCATTTCAAGCTTACCAAACTGAATTGGCCAAGGAAGAATGGACCATCATGAAACTTATGAAGAGCATTTTCCAGATGATCAAAATCAGGACCTGTAACACATTTGCTGATTTAGTGACTGAAGTTTATAACACAGAACCCATCCATGAAACTTACCAGCTTCTTTTGGAGGATCTCCCTTAAATGAATTAAACACTGTGTCAATATACGTATCGGAATAAGAAAGCAATTCGTCTCCAAACTGTTTCTTGGCAGGATCCTGCAGAATTTTACAACAGGATTCAATGAAATACCACAGATACAAGTGTAGATTGAGTGATGCCGGACAACCACACACGTCTTACATCTGGGAGAAGAGATGGTCCTTCAAAGTTGCTATCAAAGTACTTAATCAGATCAAGACTCTCGCCAATGATTTTCCCATCATGTTCCAAAGCTGGCACCTACAGTAAAGAAAGAAGCCGAACTCATTAATGAAATAACCAAAACTTCAAAACCTTTCACAATATCTCACTTGCACAATTGACATAATTTTACAGAACTCACAAACAAGGCATTCACTCATATGATACAAAGTTTCAACATCCACAAGAGAAAGTTGAAATTAAACAATAAGGAAAGATATAAACAGTGAATGATAAAGAAAGATAGGAAGAAGTCTTATCTACTCTACATTACATGAATATCATGAGAGACATCAATTATACAAACTTTTCACTTATTCCCAACATTGTCAAGAAATCA
>JANZLH020000071.1:305928-316338 GCA_026770325.2 Erythroxylum fimbriatum
CATTCCGAATTCTTGAATTCGGAATGAATCAAATCTCCCCAAGTAGGATTCGAACCTACGACCAGTCAGTTAACAGCTGACCGCTCTACCGCTGAGCTACTGAGGAACAACGGGAGATTCGATCTCATAGAATTCAATTCCCGTTCTCAACCTATGACCAATATGAGCTCGAAGTTTCCTCCGTAACTCCCGGAACTTCTTCGTAGTGTCTTCGTTCTATGCCTTATTTCATAGGGAACCTCAAAGTGGCTCTATTTCATTATATTCCATCCATAACCCAATTCCAGGACACATGGCTCCAATGCATATGGGTCATTTGTCATCCATATAAGGTTGCTACATGTCACAATGTTATTCATCTATTTTTTTCTAGTTCAAAATATCCCAAAATTTTAGAAATTTCATAAAATTCACCAAAAATTTTAAAATAATAAGTATTAACACCAAATCAGTTTTTAACACATTTAAACCACAATTCTCAATATAATCATATTTATAAATCAATTATACCTAAAAAATGTCAATGAATACATGTACAATTATTTTAATGTGTCAAAAATAATTATTCACGTGTATGTGTATACTCAATTATACATGAGCATGCAATGCACTTCTAATTTCTCAGTGTCCTCTCATGTTCACTATTATGGGATTCTAGCTCCTAACATGGGATATTACAATAATCAAGTTTGGACTTGGACTCGACACAATTTTTTGAGCCTAATTAAACTTTAGACTATCTTAAACTTAATTGGACTTAGGCTCAAGCCAAGTATTTTGGGCTCGATTAAATTTTGGACTAGACTCAAGTTGGGCAAAAAAAAATTGAGCCACACTCAAATTCTATAAGGCTCATTGTCGTCTCTAGGTGGGTAATGCGACTCTTAGTCCTTGTTTGTTAATTAGTAATAAAGAGACTAGAATGAGAATGCAACTATAAGTGTCTTAACTTTTGCTTATTTTGTTACTGGGAATGGATAAAACAAAATAGGCAGTGACGGAGCCAGAAATTTAATATATGAGGGCCCAAATATTTATTTTTTAAAATTTTGAGGGGCCCAATATCCCACTAACCCTTAAATAACTCTGTCCTTATATATATATATATATTAAAAATAATTTTTTAAAAAAATTTTGGGGGGCCCAATGCCTCCATGTAGCTCCATGTAGCCACGTCTCTGAAAATAGGGAATGACAAACCGAAATAAATTTTAACTAATCATGAATTTTTATTCTTAAGGGAATGTGAGTATAACATAAAATTAATCTTTATGTTATAGTTTAAGAAACTTTTGAAAAACCCTTTAATCTTTAGAATTCTAAAAAAAAACTCCCTGTAATTTTTAGTTTATCATAAAAATCTCTTCTCTTAAACTTCAATTAAAAAGTAGTAATGAAATACATGATATGAACATCACAGTTATAACATTTAAATATTATTTACATGACCATTCAACTTAACTTATAAATTTGAATTGAACTAATTACATTTGACCTAAATTAATAATTTATTATCATCGTATTAAATTATTAATTTACGATGAATGTAATGGGTTTAAGTCAAGTTTAAGAGTTGTTTTAGGTTATCGTATCACTAACATTTGATTATTTCTATATCATATTAAATATCTAAATTTTAAATTATAAATTCTTATAAGGATATTTATCAAAATATTAAAATATATAATATTCATATCCTTATAATTTTTTTAAAATTATATTTTTATAAGTCACTTTATACATAAACAGTTAATATTAAATAGTTAATTTTATTAAATATTTCTAACAAACAGCCAATACAATTTATTAATCAAATCAGCTGATATAATTAAAAATAACCTGATAGCTAAACAGAATTAGTTGATCGACAAAGGGGCCGATATTTCTTGTGGCTTTGCGCAGCACACACTCCGTTTGGGATTTATTTATTTTTTAATTTAATTCTCAATTTTTAATTTCAAATTGTTGGAGAAATTTTAAATAAGTCGTCTTATTATTATCTTTGTTTTATTTTTCTCTTTTTTCTCATTAAACTATAAATTTCCCTTTCAATTATACTCTTCTAGTCTGAAAGCACAACGAAGCCGAGAAGCGCGATAGCTGGTAGCTCTTACGCTGCCTTTGCGATCTGTCTCTTCCTTTACAGGCTCAATCTCTCGAAACTTTAACCCTAACCCTAACCCTAAGGCTAATATGGCCACCGACACTCCAAATCTCACCGCCGTGCCACAGAACCCTGGCAAAACCCTAGATACGACCGTGAAGCCAGATCGAGTTAAGGACTCTGCTAGCAACAAATCGACGACGGTTGATTCAGGTAAGGACGGCGACGGTTCGAAAGCCAGCAAGATAACCACCTCTGCGGTCTCTGACACCGAGAAGAAAATCCGGCGTGCTGAGAGGTTCGGGATTACGGTTCAGTTGTCCGAGCAAGAGAAGCGCAATTCTCGAGCTGAAAGGTACATTTATATGCACATATGTCTTTGCTATATTACTGTAGTTCTCGTTGCTCTTTTTTTAAAAAACTTTTTGGTAGATTTTATCTGCTGCTCTTGTGGTTTTAAGGATAGTGGCTGTATATTTTGGTGAATATGGTAGATTTGCGAAAATGTGTTTGAAATGTTACTTATTTTCCATAAAATGTTCCTTTAGAGTGGTGAAGATGGTGATCTCTGGTTATTTAAGGTCGTTTTGTAATGCATTCATCTTTGTCATGTGCTTGTTGTCATGATGTAAGCTTGGCTGTGTTTGGGCTGTGATTAGGTTCTTAGATTAAACGATACGTTTGTTGTGCTTATCCGAAGGATGTATGTTCTTATTATTCTATGAACTGGAGAGATGTTGTGATGAACTGTTGACTTCATGTTCTTTCTGAATTGTTTAAAAGTATTGCTCTTTTTATGTGGTAATGTAGGTTTGGCACAGTCTCGGTGCCTGCATCAGATGGATCGAAGCACTCTGAGGAACTGAAGAGGAAGGCTAGAGCAGAAAGGTTTTGTGGCCATGGTCTTGTCGAGTGACTAACTGTTACTGCATTTTTATAGAATATTGCTGATCTTTAATGTTGGATTTGCAGGTTTGGGCTCCCTCTGCAATCTGTGCCAAGTGATGAGAATGCAAAGAAGAAAGCAAGACTTGAAAGGTTTGGTCCAGATACTATAACTGAAGGGATGGAAGATGACAAAAGGAAAGCGAGGGCTCTCAGGTTGATCACTATACCTTTTGTCTAACTCTGCTGTTCAATGTTTTTGGTTAAAACTTTCAATCATTCATTTATCAAAATGCTTTAAAGTCATTAACATTGCTGTATTCTCCCAGATTTTCACAACCTGCTGCAAGTTCTTTATCAGTGAACGGAAAGGGCAATGGGCCAGTAAGGCACTCTTTCCAGTTATTATTGCATGTTTTATTCTTGATTTGATTACTGAATTTAATCATTTTTTTCTTAATCAGAAGGCAGCAATTACTGGCAATGCTGGTGGAGGGTCTTAGAGTGTTTTTCTATCCTTAATTATTAGGTATTCCTCAGAGCATTGATCAACAATTACCCTACAAATTTAATTTGAACTATCTTTGTGTCTTTATTCCAATAACTAGACATATAGATATTGTTTGAGTAAATTATTGTTATGCTTTGAGTTTTATATCGGTGTTACTTTGGCAGGCGTAGTTTTCCAACTTCCTCAGTGGCTTCTATCTTCAGTAACCACCTGTCTTCAACAGAGGAATCCAGATGCTTATCCTTATTCTGCGATAAATTAATTACTTGAAGGGCATGTTTTGTTGCGCTAAATATGTGATCTTACTGTTCAGATGTAGCCATTTTCTAACTTTACCTGGTGAGGCCTAGGGTAATCGGCAACTACATTTCAGTGTTACTAGTTTTGAAATCTACAAAGTATCAGAGATTCCACGTCTTATCTTTTGAGGTGATGAATTTGGTCCTATTTAGACTTTTAAATTGCAGGAAGTATCTTATTTTATGCATCATGATCTGGTGATGAGCAGAAACCTTAAGTAGTATGATTAAAACTTTGTGAGTCAGGGGCCTGAGGCATTCATAGTTGTGATTTTGTTTGTTTAATAAATGAGGCTATACTTGCAGGTGAGCCGCCTAGTATGCACTTGCATAGGAAACAATTTTATGTAATCATGTAATTTTGCGCTTTCTATATTTGCTTATATAGTGCAAGGCATAAGCTTTATGATAGTTTCATGTGTAAAGCAAACATGGGTGAAGATGCCTGCTACTTTAGGATCATATATATCGAGGCTGCATTTCATCTAGTTGAAACTACTTGTCTCATGTATTTTGACTTCACCTTTAATTTTATCTTCTTTTGCATATCACATACATAATGTGTTAAAAGATGTTTTAGTGGTAAATCAGGATCATAGTGAATTATGTCTGTTAGATTTTCCATCTTGTGTTATTAAAAGTGTTCTTACATATTAAGTTGTGTATGTGAGAGGTGCATATGCGTTATTGCTGTTGTTCACCATTTGGTCATGGGGTGCGTTCCCACAAGAAGATATATTGTATTCTTACTTCTGGTTCTCTGATACCTCTGACTGTCAATTTTGGGTCACTGAACACTTTTAAGAAGTTGTTGGTTACCCTTGGCCTCACCGGTAAATTGTTCGTATGGAAATGGAAGGTTGATTTCTAGGAACGAAGGACAACTTTGATGGTAGTGTAGTTTTCGTAAGTTTGGGAATTTTGTTAGAAGTCTTTCTTTCTTTCTTTTTTATGGAAAACAACGCTTCTGGATTTCTTTGTTTGACGGTGTAATATTTTGGGATAAAAGACCATGTAATACATAGTTGAGAATTTGTAAATTTGCCATCGGTGAAAATTTTGATGTCTCCGTATCATTGTTATGAATACCGAACTAGTATCGTTATCGGATTTGGTTCTGGTATGATACTGAACTGACATTGGTTAGTACCGAGCATTGTTTTTAATAATTTTGTAATTTATAAATAGTCTTTGAATTTTTTAAATTATAAAATAATCTTAATATATTATATTGCATAATTTATTTGACACCCACTTTGTAAAAATCATCATGATAAAAATTGAAATAATAACAATTTATTAATTTATATTAATATTAGACATATAAATGATAACTATAATTAAATATGAAATCAAAAATATTTATAACTATTTTTATATTGCATAAATAGGAAAAATGAAAACTTGAAATTTCATTTTAATTCTAAAGAAAATATCACTCTCTTATTAAAACTCACTGTCTTTTTGTATAAAACTAATAATTTCAATTTTAAAGCTTTTACAAGTTATAGGTAATTAATATATTATTAACATCTAGAGAATTTAAATTATTATTATCTAAAATTTTATTACATAACTATATTTAAACCTTTAATTAGTACAAATTTTAAATAAATTAAAGAAAGAGTTTTTGTTTTTATTTTTATTTTTGCAATGAATAAATGCAATTATTTTGATACAAAAATAAATATACACTAGTTCATCCTCTAAATACATTATTTATAATTTAAATTTTATTATAAATTTGTCTTAATTAAAATTTTATGACAATTTAAAATTTTAAAAGATAACGTTCTCATACAAATATATTTTATAGTAATCAATACGATATAAAATTTTAATTCACACATGCACATATACACAAATTAATATTGAAAATTAATAAAAATAAGAAATTTTTTTCCTTATATTATATATAAATGTAAATATAATTATGTTATTAGACTTTTATTAAATATGAAATTTTATTATTTTATATTATATTTTATGAAGAAATCTCAAGTACAAAGAAATTTATATTGATATGATTGAGAGTATGAGTAAAGTACTAATTTTTTATTCTTTGTTTAATTCAAATATAAATGTGATATATGAAGAGAAATTCATAAAAGTCATATTGTTCCAAGCATAAGCATAATTAAACCAACAATATTTTTCCTTTTCTTTACTTCTATAAAAAATTGCATTTTGACAAATTTTTTAAAGTTAAATTGATATTTATAATTAAAGGAGTGTAAACGGTGTAAGGAAAAAAGAAAAAAGAATAGTGAAGATGTGTGACACTTGAAGTTTTTCCTTTTTTTTTTGCAATTTATTTCATGAACTTTTAAAATTATAATTTAATCCCAATAAATTTCAATATTTTGAATACCGATCGATATTTGTAATTAGTACGATACTTATATTTTGGGTACCATTCTTCGACCGATATGTACCTGCCACCAGTGGCGAAGCCAAGATTTTGTTTCAGGGGGGGGCAATGTAAACAAATCTACCATGGGCATTAGGCAACGATATTCTTTTAGGTGGGGAAGACAACCTCTATATGCATATAGCATATATATATTATTTTTTTTAAAAAAATTTAATGCCCTCACTTAGCTGTAGCTTCGCTACTGCCTGCCACTACGGAGCAGTTCTCATAATCATGCTTCATATAGTTGTGATTCATGATTTTTTTCAAATTTAGCTGAACAGATCAATTTCACCCCATGTTTGTAAAAGATTTATAAATTATGGAAGAAATGGGGACGTGATTATTAGTGCCAGTTTTATTGTTTCAATCCTGTTTCAATCCATCTCATCCACATATTTATGTGTGTCAATTTTGCCATTCTAACTCTATTTCAATTCATTTCATCCGCATATTTACGTGAGACCTATTCTAATCTATCTCATCTACGTATTTATGGAGCCCAGATCTTTTGTTCAATATTACTCTGTCTTATTCTGTCTCATAGAATCTCAGTCATTTATTTTGCTAGACTTACGCGGGCCCCATACGGAACTCACATAAATAAATGACTGATATTTATTGGACACAATAAGACACCATAATACTAGACGGAGGATCTAGAATCGTATTTATGTCCCCTAAATAATAGACTAGCGAAGCTTGCAAGCGTTTAAGTTTGCAGTTTGCTTGGTTGTTCCTACTTCCATTCTCAATTTGGACTTTTCTCTAATTAACTCATGTGCAAGTATTTGATGCCCCCTGATCTTTCTTAATATGATTTGGTCTATTGCTCTCAACTCATCTCCATTCATCGTAAACATAGGTCTGGAGTGGAATCAGAATCGGAGCAAAACAACTATTTTTGCAGTTTTCTTTTAGTAATTGAACCATAGGTAGCTATTAAGAACAAATGAAAGAACCTTGCAATCTATTGTTCAGCTGCTGATGAGACCCCTGCTTTTACTGAAATAGAACAATTGGTGTGGGGTACTCCGTTGAATATATGGGAATCAATGAACAAAACTACGACTGTGATGTCGTCATGGAAGTGCCTCCTCACCCCTCTTCCAATCTTCTTCAAATCACTGTACCTTATTTCCCTTTTCTTAGCTGCTTCCGCTAGAGCAGCTTTAACTAGTCTCTTTGCACTTGCCTGTTCGTCAGGATATTATCAGAAAGTATTCAATTATTTCTGGGTGTTTTTTAAACATGAATTGAGACAAAGATGATATTACTTACATGACGAGGATAATTTTGGACAATAGAAACAGCTTCCTCGTTGCTGAGATGCTCCCACAGGCCATCAGAAGCAAAAATGATGAATTGGTCCTCTGGCCTGAGTCTGTGCACTAATATTGCTGGCTCTGGACTAAGGATTGGCTTGTGGAAAGTTTCAGGCAGTCTATACTTGGAATGTAGAGGCTCTCTGTTGAACTCTGCCCTTTTAAGATATGCATCTCCAATAGATCTTGAAACCTGAGGGAAATTGAAAACACATAATCAAATGCATAATGCTTTGAAGCTGCCAAGAGTCCAGTCGTTAACTGAGAGTTCCTGTATCTTGTTTTTACCTGTATAAGGCCCTTCACACGCCAAACTTTGTGCTTCAACACAACAATCTCTGGATCATCAGGGTGTAAGGAACTGAGTTCATCTCTCACAGAATCTATATTTGCATTGTGTTCCATTGAAATCTGTACTGCAGTAACTTGCCCACTTCCTTTCACTAATGTCCCTAAGACTGCTCTAGAGTCTCCAGCGTTTGCAATGTATAGCAATCCATTGCACAGAACTCCAACTAAACAGCAAGAGCCCACTGAAGCCATGTGAGGCTTAGCAAGCCACTGCTTTCTCACAAGTGACAGGAAATTGTCTTCTGTCGCTTCAAAAGCCTTCTTGATAACATTTGCTGATAATTCCTGGTTTTCAGATATGATTCCTGTACCACAAACATCATCAACTAAATATAAACGAACATAAATAGCGTTTAATGATGAACAGATTCTCTTGGGATGTCAGATCATTTAGTCTTGAACCAAGTTTTTGACCAGCTGAGAAATTGCAAGTGAACAACACTTTTCTACTGCCTATGATTATGATTCAGAATTCTAGATGAATTATGTTCATATGTCAATTCCTTTTGAAGAATTACGTGATCAATGCATTATCCTACTTGAAACCAATCCCGTTACTTCTCCGGTCATAAATTTGTTTTGGTTCAAACTGTTGCCTGAAAAATTAGGAAGAACATACTCCTGAGATTAGGGAAAAGATTGTTGGTGATGAATCTCGAAGCCTCATCGCCTGCGTGACCATCGTAGACCCCAACAAAAGTTCCCTGGGGACCAGAATCAATTGAACTCAACGACCCTGACTCGAGTTGGCTTCGATCCTCCAAACAAAAATTGGCTTGAACTACAGCCATTGAGAACTGTCCATAAACATGGTTTCCCAAGTCTTTAAACCACAACAATCCATCGAATCTCCCATCAGTACTATCATCAACAACACAAGGTCTCCAACAAGGTTTAACCATTTTCAGGAGATCACTTCTTTGATACACACCACCAACAACTAGTTTACTGTATGATTTTCTACGTCATCTAAATGAACCAAAAAGCAATCTCTTGATCATGCTGGTGCTGTAACTGACAACCGCAATCCTTGAAACTTTATAGACACTCAGGAGACCAGACACCACTAATAAGACAATTCCCAGATACGACCAAAAGGGTATGGGCTAAACTAACTGGGAAGGGCGTGTTGAGACAAGAAGGCAATAGTTTTAATGTGAGTTCAGAGAATATGGAGGTGTGCCGGTGCCATGTACCTTGAATCTGTGTTTGAGTACGTTGGTCCTTTCATGTGTGCCATATTTCAAGAAACAGACTTAGCTGTAAAAGGAACACATGGATTTGGCATTGATAGAGCCTGGTTTGAGATCAGAAGGATCAAAGGGGAGCAAAAACAATGGATAAGAAAAAAAAAAGGGTTCGTAGTTTTTTGCCAGAAGATCTTCACAGTTTTGTTGTCAGATGAGATCCAAAGATGGGAAACATGGAGATTTGAAATCACAGTTCCTGACATTGTTGTTTTCTGCTCAGTCTTATTATATAATCTCTCTTGTTTTGTTGTTTTGTGTTTATTTGACGCTTTGGTTTAGTGGGGTCTTAGGTTTTCCACTCCACGGCTGAGATTTTTAAGCATATTGTATGTAGTATACGAGCAATGACTCGCTGTTTTACCCAATTTCTGCTCGTCTTTAAGCTTTTCACTTTCTCCTGCTCATGTGACGTACGTCTCTTCTTCAAGTATATTTCACTTTACATGCAACTTATGAACTGTTTCTCCCTGTTTTCTGTCTTCGATCACTGATTTTGCACGTAGACAGGAAAAACTCTTTCATTTCACTACAAGAACTCATTCTTATGACATAAAGAAAGAAAGCATAAAACTTCAATTTGCCTGAATATAGGTTAGAACGAGATCATGTTGCGCAAGAGTAGTGCAATTTGCTGCATATATCTGTTTCTGTATTATCCTCAAATTGGTTTTATATTTTTAGCATACATTTTGCTGTTATTGAAGTTTTTTGTAAGAAGTTTGAAGTTTAATGAGAGTTTTTTTTTTAAGTCTCTTCTCCTTTTTGAAAACCTTAAAACTTGAGTCGTGTTCTTAATTGCCTAGATGCAGGATGAGTATGCTCTACACTCGCCTTTTCTGAGGATCTTATACATCAGAAAATTTATGACAGTCTGGAGATTGGATTTAAACAAATTCCGCTGCTACTAGATTATTTAACAAAGAATGACGAGTAAGAGTATATGAGAGAAGTAAGGTTCCTAAGAGGAAAGATGAGAGTTGTGCCTGTGAGCCAGGAGAGTTAGAGAGAGCTTTGTTGTCTCATCCATCATATCTGAAACTTACTTAAACTATACATGCTTCCAATCTAAATTTGTGTAGTCGATAATCTAGGCTAAATTATAGTAAAACATTTATAAATGAATATTTTTGGGACTTGGAAAATTATTATCTTATACGGAGTGATTAATTTATCGATAAATGAATATTTTATTAATTTATCGATAAATTAATATTTATTAATTTATCGATAAATTAATATTTATTAATTTATCGAATAATTTTTATTTTGTAC
>JANZLH020000071.1:342596-353230 GCA_026770325.2 Erythroxylum fimbriatum
TCGTGACAAGATAAGTCGCCTTGTATCTCATACAAGTCGCCTTATCCGACAAAAATGCAAGCACAAGTCGCCTTGTAACTCATACAAGTCGCCTTATACCTACACGATGTACGTGCTAGATTTTTACCTCCCAATCTCGTCGAAGTAATCCACGGGTAACTGTCAATAAAACATTAGGTACATCAGTCTCGGTATGGGGAGAAGAAAGGACGTTTATGACTTCCAAAGAGTTCACTTGTAACATGACTCGGTGATATCCAAGGGACCAAGCCAGGTTGAGGCCCGAATGGATGCCCCAAAGTTTGGCTGTTAAGGAAGAGCTACTGCCAATATTTTGAAAAAACCCTCCACACCACTGACCCTGCCAACCTCGAATTAAACCACCAGCAGTAGCGATGCGGGACCCCTATTTAACCGCTCCATCCGTGTTTAGTTTAACCCATTCAGCCGACAGTTTGGACCATCCCACGAGACTGCCACCGAGAGTCCCTGGTTCGGGAGCACGCAGTTTTTTATTTCCCTCGCCCTGACAATCCACTTTACGTACTCCAAAACTACCCTCGGACCATTTTCCGGCCAAACAAACTCCTCTTCAAAGAGACTTTTGTTGCGCCATGTCCAAAGCATCTAACATGCGACTCCAAAAGTAATAAGCCATATCCCTTGCATCACCTGTGAGTGCTTCATGAGATTGGATTTCACCCATACCTCCTCGTCTTGATGGAAAAATTCCATATCCACTATCTCCGAGGAAAATTTGCTCTAGAAAGTTTGCATTCTTGGACAGTCCTGGATGACATGTAAAGTGGATTCTTCCTGTTCTCAAATGTGGCATCGGCTATCCGTTGCAATATGTCTCGTCACTCTTTGTTAGTTGTCAGGAGCTTTTTCTTGGTCATTAACAAAAGGAAAGCTATGATTCGTTGGGGCTTTGCCCATTTCCACATCAAGGCCCAAAGACTAGCCTCATTTCCCAGGGTGTGTCCTTCAATTAAGTCGTAGGCAGATGCCACTGTGAATCGCCCATGGTCAATGGGTCCCTATCTTATGGTATCTTCCGTGGTATTAGTTGCATTTGGAGTTATCTCTACTATAGCCAGGCAAACTGCTGATGGAAGATAATGTTGGAACAAATCTCATTTTCAGGTTCCATCCTCATTTTTCAAGTCCGCTACTTTAGCATAAATGTCGCAATCTGAAATTGGAAAAGTCGCTACCGAAATTAGAGGACCCCATTCTTTCACCCAATTATCTAGATAGAAGTAGATGTGACGACCGTTTCCTATTATCCATTGTAGACCTTGCTGGATGTACCGCCAAAGTGGCCGATAGACCCTGCCAACAGCTCGAAGCTCCCATCCTGACGAGCGTAGGTGGAAATACTAGGGGTAAGGTGGCGATGAGGTTAAAGAAGGGTGACAAAATGGCTAGCATGGACATCATACCATCTTCCATGAGGAAAAACTTAGAAAAGACTTCAGAAGCTTCTGAGAGCAAGTAAATTAAGTCATTCTCTGATTCTATGTTATGCATCATCTTGTCAGCATCACGAGCTAAGTGATTATGTGATTATATGTTATGCAGCATCTTGTCAGATCATGAGCTACCTGGCTGAGAAATTTTTCTGGAGACTACCTGTTAAGAAACATCATAACTCAAATGTTTTGTATCATATGCTAATTTTACTTTTTGAATGGTGCATGTGTATGAGTTTGCAGCTGCTTATTTGCTATGTTAGATTAACTGGTTAATTTAAAACAAATGAATTGGGCCAAATTGGGTAATTTTCATCCGATACCAGATAATTTCTATTCAACCAATGGGAAATCCTGCCTTTATTGTCTTTGTTCACTTCTACTCCTGCCACGTATTGAAAGATATTAAATGGGAATTGTTGGTATGAAATGTTGAAAGTTCCTACTAGATTACCGGTATGTCGATCGGATGGTCTCTCTCATAATGATCTTCAGTCTAAGGCTAAGCTCGTATATTTTGCAGGAGCTCCCGGTGACCGTCCAGGTTAATAAAAAATAATTTCTTTTAACCGTATGTATTTTAAATTTTTTTAATTTTATTCAATTTTAATTAATTTTTAAATTTTAAATTTAATTTTTATTATACTGATTTTTAAAACATTGCTCAAATCAAAACTTGGTATAAGTTTAGCAAATTTTAAAATTATTTATTAATTTTAACGGAATTACACCAAAATGACGACTCTATATATGTAAAAATTTCGAAAATATCTTCCATTTTTCATGCTATACTATTGATGAACTCCTAGTGTACAGACATAACTTGTAACCTTAACCACATGTGTCTCTATCATTCACAAGCGTAGCGTACCTCTACGACCTCTTCATCACATCTCTAAATGACTTCCTCATCTTGTCAAACAAGTTCCACACCATGTGATTTCGCCACGTGTTTAATCATTGCCAATCACTTGAGAGGGCCGTACCACCAATCTTCATCAGAGCACTCCACAGCCGTTCTATCTCTCCGAGTACATCCTCCGTGGGAAGCTGAAACCTGCAACAAGGACATGTGTTTCTCTTCCTTAACCATGGCAATATACACATCCAATGAAACGTGTGTTCGCATGGCAACTCACAGACATCTCTACCCTCTCTCATTTCCTCTTTACATATCACACACTCCTTGCCACCACCTCTCACTGCCACTGTCGGCAGAGCCACTACAGCCGCCGGAGCAGCACCAACCTCCCACCTCTCCTTCCGACCAACGCCACCCACAACTCCAATAAACCTCCAACACCTCACAACCATCTCAACATACGGCAAAAGGGCACCACCATAATGAACGCCAAAGCAAGACTGAAGCTTTAGTACGTCATCGGAGCAGCGTTTAGCCAAGACTTCGCGCCATTCGCTACGTGGGGTGTCGAGTATTTCTGGGTTATCTTGGTATACCTCGCAGAGGAGGAGGAGAAGTAATGCGGCGTCGAGGTCACGGTGGTTGATGGTTGTAGAGGAGTGAGCAGGAGGTGGGGGAGGGTGGAAGTGGGACGTGAGGTGGTGGAGAGAAGTTAGGAGGTGTTTGGCGATGAGGAGAGCTTTGTGGTGGAGAGAAAGAGATTGGAGGTGGTGGAGGGTAAGAGAGAAGGAGGAGGGAGAGGAGAGGAGGACGGAGATGCGGTGGTGGTGGTGGTGGTTCTGGTAGAGGATGGTGGCGGTGAGATCAGATAGTTGTTGAGGCGTTAGTGTGGAGAGTGCAGCTATGATGATCGTTTCTGATGATTCAGGCATTGCGTTGGTGTGAAAACTCAGAGATGTAATTGATTGGAAGTGTGAGGAACGTGTAGCTTTTTATGTGTTTGTTTCATTGACTGGATTGACTTGTCCATAACGAGTTTCTTTAGAATTACAGTTTTCTCCCTGCTTGGTTTATTGATCGTAAGATAAACACTTGATTCGATAGATACTAATACATATGAATTTAGGTGGCTGAAGCTTAACCACAAAATGATATGATACTAAAGCTGATGATGAACACTTAATACAATTTTTGGTAATTACACGAGAGATTATAAGATTACTTTTTTTTCAAAAAATTAAAGAATTTAAAATATAATTAAAAAATTTTTAAATAAAAATTAATTGATTTATTTTAGTTTATAAGAAATTATCAATTTACAAATATTAATAAATTTATAAAATTTTAATAACAAGAGTTATTAAAGTAAATTTAACCAAGTTGATGGAGTAAGCAGGCATAAGATCAAAAGGTCTTGTATTTAAATCTCCCTACCTATATGTTTTCTCAATCGAGCTTGTCGTACAGGGCTTGCCTAGTGTGAAATACCCAGTTGACATGATTTGTAGACTATTGCGTCAATCCAGAGATTTACCTAGTGCGTATATAAAAGATAGCGGCTGCGGGTTCCTCCGTCTAAAAAAAAGAGTAAATTTAAATAAAAAGTTAAAAATGAACTAAAAATTTAAACGATTCAAAGTTTTTACGATTAAACCGACTGGACTGGTAGAACTTTTTATCATTACTTTATAAGAGTCATCTCCTTTAGTTTTTTTGTTTTTTTATTTAATAAGACTTTTCTTATAAGTTTTTTTATTTTTAGTTTTAATTTCTTTAAGATTTTATAATTTAAAAATACCTTCAAAATATAGAAATTTTAAATAAAATTAATTGTACTAATTAAATAATAAATTAATAAATTATATTTATTTTAATAAAATGTAATATTTTACTGATATTTCTTAATAAGTATTACACAAGAGATTATAAAATTATTTCCTTAATTAATTTATCTTTAAGTTTTATTTAGTATATAATTATTGTTAATAATAAAAATATAATTATATCGAAATTGACAACCAAACAAATTTTATTTTATTTGAAAAATAAAAAATCAAAAGTTAAAACTAAAACTAAAACTAAAAATTACAATAAAAAATATATAATTTGTCAAATAATTGGTGATAAGATCTTGGAATAGAGATAAGGGATTATGATATTAAGAAAATTATGATAATGATTACACAATTTGTTGTATTTAGAGTTATAATCAAATACTATATCATACACTGACTACTTCATAATCAGAATTAGATAATATGATAAGAACTTCATTTCAATAAATTTTACAAATACAAGACAGCCCTTTTGCCTTTCGGTGTGTGTTTGTCGCCAAAAGAAGCAGACAATATCTATGCTTTAGGTGCTTATCTGTGAAGGAAAGTAGAAGGAACTATATATATATATATATGTAAGATGCTAGTCATGTTGACATTTTGTCCAGAAGCTTGTGTCTGGTACAAGTAAGTTCGACAAGCATTTCTTTTCGAGATCTCTCGTCAGTGTTGCCTCAACTATAAAGAGCAACACAACAAGAAGAAAGGAAAAACCATCATTTGCCCCATCCATGGCTCTTTCTGCCTGTCTCCTCCAGCTACATTATTGGCATTGGACTTTGCGGAGCATGTTACAATCCCACATGCACGCACCGTCTTTGCTTCGGATCACACATCCGGTTTTGGACCTGGTAAAAAGAAAATTTCACGCATCTTGACCTTGTGTAATCTCACTGTTGCATGATAAGTTGTTGGCTTTTTAGTGCATGTGTGTGTACAGATGGAATCGCTATCTTTCTTTTAGGTTTACGAGGGAAAGAGGTAAATTGTTATGTGGGCAAGAAGGTCTTACTCTTTGGGCGTTAGACATCGTTGGTAAGGAATGTATCGATCTTGGGGAGACATAATCATTGCATAGGTGGGTTAAAATACTTCATCGGATGCTAAATAAAAGGTTGCCAAGTAAAGGTTTCCTACAGAGGATTGGAGATGATCCTGAGGGATTATGCTTGCCTACTTGTGATGATTGACGACAAAAGGCTACTAACTAAGAAACTGGAAAGTAAAGATACCTAATTGTAAACAACTGAAAGGTTAAAGCAAATGGACTTGGGTCCAAAAAGCCGCGTGCAAAGGATTGCACAAGAATACACTTGTCTAATAATGTCAATCAAATTCTTACCTTTTAGGTGGATTAAGCCACCGGTATCAGATGGTTTAAAGGGATAGGAGTTATGGGACTTCTGACTGTGACCTGGTCCCTCTCATGTATGATGTCAAATAGTTGATAATTGACAGTATTTCTTCTCCTTGACCATCTTCTAATGCCTGGAAATGGTGAACAGAAAATTTTTAAAAGCACTATCCTTGTGCCCCTTTTCAATTAGATATGTAAACATCATGACCAGTATCTCTGAACTCAATTTTCACAAACCTGATTATTATAGCTCCAAATATTTTGAGGATATCGAAATGCTAGAACTTTGAAATACATGTACTCCTTGGTTAGCATCCTCAAAAGGGGACAGACACAATATCCTTCACTCCTCAGAACCCAATCCTAGGCCAAGTCCCTCTGGCTGACCATTAAAGAACACTGGGTTACAATACATCTCCTTTCAGAGAAAGCTGCATTTCAAGTGGATAAGCCCATGTATTGCATACGAGCATCTTGTCACTTCTGACTAGTTTTCCGCCATATGCAGAGCCCAACTTAGGCATATATCATATAAACATTTCCTTCATCGAAGTATGAAGCAATTCTTAAAAACTCACACCGTCAGACATATCTATCTTCAATTTCCATTACATGCGTCTCAAGTGGCAAAGTTGTGACACTTTTTACTGGTTTCAATCCAGCTACTACCAGGGATCTTCCTCAATCCAACTTGGTTCATCTTGTCCCTGACTTCATCAGCCTGTTTCCATCTCCCAGATTCCGAATAGAGATTTGCCATGATGATATAGTTTCCTGTATTTTCTGGTTCAATATGAAACAAATGTTCACAAACAAACTCTCCAAGCTCCACATTGTTAGCAACTGACGCTCCATTGAGTAATGCACCCCAAACTTTTGCACTTGGCTCAATTTGCATTTTACGAACAAACTCTGTTGCTTCAGAAAGCCTCTCTGCCTTGCTCAAAACACCAACCATGCAAGCATAATGCTCCATTGTGGGTTGAATGCCATAATTCTTAATGGAATCAAAGATCTCCCAAGCCTTATCCACTATTCCACAATGGGCACACGCGGTCAGCACTGCAGTGAATGTCACTGGATCTGGCTGAATCCCACTGATTAGCATCTTATCAAAGAGACTAAGAGCTGACTTTGCATCTCCATGAGCAGCATGTGCTGAGACAATTGCTGTCCAAATGATCAAGCTTCTGCCTTTGGATCGATCAAAAATTCTCTGTGCCCCAGAAAGAAATCCCGACTTGCCATATGCATCAATGATTGCAGTTGCAACATATATGTTACGGTCATAACTATTTTTAACAGCATAACAATGTATCTCCTTCCCTACTTTCAAATTTGAAAACTTTGACAACGCACAAAGTATACTTGAGAGTGTCACTGTATTAGGTCTCAAACCAAATGTCTGCATTTGTCTGCCCAAATCTAAAGCTGACTCATGCGAGTTATTCTGTACCAAACCCGAAATTACTGCATTCCAGACATTTAATCCAGGACTCTTCAGTTCTTTGAAAAGCTCTAGACCTTTATGAACAAAACCATGAACCATGTAGCCAGATATGATGGCACTATATGTGATGTCGTCTTTCTCTGGCATTTTATCCAATAACTCCCTTGCATATTCCAGACTTCCACATTTTGCATAGAATCCAATTAATGCATTACAAAATGAAACATCCATTTTAATTTGGTTCTCAATCACATATTTGTGAACTTCCATCCCAAAAGTTAGATCCCTTGACTGTCCACACGCTTGCAAAACGCAAATCACAGCAACCACATCAGGCATAAACCCTGAAGAATCCACCATTTCCCTGTACAACCCTTTACACTCCTCGTAAAACCCACCTTGAGAATAACCCGAAATCATAGAATTCCAAGTTACTACGTCTCTTTCACTCATTCTATCAAACACCTTCCTTGCTAAGTCCACTTTATCATATTTCGAGTAATACGCAACCAAAGCATTCCCAACAAAAACATCTGCATCCAGCTCATTTCTCAGCACAAAACCGTGAACCTCCTTAACCAAACTACCGTCACCAAGTAACGAATCTGACAACGATTTCAATAAACAAGTAACAGAATAGTGATCAGGCCTGACGTCCGCCGCCAAACAAGCTAAAGACGAGAACATGATCAACGCGTCTCTGGGACAATTATTAAGAGCGTAAGCTAAAATCATAGCATTATAAGCGAAAGTGTTCTTTTGGTGAATATCGTCGAACACGTGGCGTGCCTCGCTAATGCCATTTGTCCTAGCGTAGAAGTTGATGATTTTGGATGCGAGAAAATTGCTTGGCGTCTCAGAGTAGACGACAAGTCGCGCATGGAGTTGCTTCCCTTGAAGAGGAAGGCGTAACTCGCCAAAGCACTGGAAGAGGCGACCGTACAAGGCATAGTCGAGAGCAGAAGGGGAAATGACGAGGTCCCGAAGAGCCCGGTGAACGAGGGTGACGTTGAAAGAGTTTGATATCATCACATTGCATTCATGGGCTACTTCACTTTCATGAATTCTGAACAGATGAATCTACTCTATTTGGTATTTTTGCCAAAAAAATATTTATTATTAAATCATTGCAATAAAAAACCCATTATTAAAATTAAGTTAAATAATAATATAAAAATTATGTAGAAGCTTAAAATAATTAAATAATAAAATTAATGAAATAATAAGAGAAATTATTTTTGGATTCATATATTCAATTTTAAAGATTATGAATCTAAGCTCAGATGAGTTAGTAAAGAGCTCTTTTGGTTGAAGTAAGGACGCGACAAACTACCTTTATGTACGTAGATGTTTAAAATTTGAAGCCAGAGTTTTAACTACTGCAAAGAACCTACCTGATTCGAGCGGAGATTAGTCTGAGTATGAATGACTTAAAGGTGTCTTCTCGTAATTGAGATCCTTCTAAAATACCTCGTGAAAAAAGAAATCCGAATCTTTGAAACTACACTCGGGTCGGGTCATAAAAGGCCTGAAATTAATTGGGCTCTTGTTTCTTCCATTGATAGTACTTCTTGTTATTACAATTTGCCATTTCTTTTCATTTTCAACGTCTTAGATCGAATCTTTGAACTAGAGAATAGATATTCGAACAACGGTGAGACTTCCGATGTTGTAGGTTCATAGAAGTATAAGTTCTTTGTGGTTTTTGAACATCTACTACGTGTTTGATTATATTCCCTTTGTTGCTTTCTCAAAGAGTCTCGTGATTTTGGGGCAAAAATGGATGGTAACACAAGTACCGACCCAGACCCGGAATCCCTTCAGACAAGAGTTTTTCAGTTACCAGGTGAACCTGCTATTGTGATCAACGGCGTCCCTGATTTGCCGGCGAGTGTCGGTAGTGGTGATATTGTTGACTCAACCAGAGTAAGTGACTCAGAATCTTGTAGAAATGCGACTCCAAGTCCAGAGTTGCTTGGAATTACAGGTTACGGTGAATGGTTTGAAGGAAGAAGAGTGAGGAAGCTGTTCGGGTTTGAGTATTATTTAGGGACTGTGACTCAGTTTGATAAGGAATCTGGGTGGTTCAGAGTGGTTTATGAAGATGGTGATTTTGAAGATCTTGACTGGCGTGAGTTGCAAGAGGTTATCTTGCCTCTGGACATTACTGTTCCTCTCAAATCGTTAGCTGAAAAGATCATCAAGAAAAACCAAAGAAGCACTCACAAATCAGGAAAAAGTGCAACTAGGTCCCAAACTGTTAAGGCCAGAAGTAGTAAAGAGAGGTAATGTTGGTTTCATCTGACAATATATGCTCGTCAAATAGAAGTTGGTGAACATACAAACCCAAACTGTAGAATGATTAAAGCCATTTTCTTAGTTGAAAGTAGTGATGAACTTGTTCTTGACAAAGTTGTTGTATAGCAGCGGGAAAATCCACACAAGGGTCAGATCAAATTGTTGTATTCAGCACTTTCAAGAAGATTGAACTCCAAATTACCCAGACAAAAACTGTAATGTAGCCATGTAGGTAGGTTTCTGCACAAATACCACTGGTTCTTGTGAATCTGTTAGTTCCTAGCATACTTGGCACTTGGCAGTCGTGATTGGACTCCAGGGCTCAACTCAAGGAGGGAATGCATTTGGGTGCCCTTCACATGTCCTGTATCTTATTGGCTATTACTTCTTTTTTGGTACGTCTTGATGTATCTTTGATCACTCAAATCTGACTCCTTGAACTAGGGAAGTCTTCGACTCCTCCAGTAAATTTTGCGGTCTATGTGTACTCTCTTTAAATGTCGAACCATAAGGCTCAGCACCTGATATTGTATTGCTTATACGTAGAAATACGATCACAACTTTTAGCTGTAGCAAAACAGATTTCTGATCTTACCTGATATTCGTCAGACCAAACGTTCGCCCCGCGTTCTCCTTGATCTTAAGGATTGCGTGATAGTGATCAGTTCTCAGTTTTATCATATCCTCAAAGGAAGGAGTGATAAGCACGTTGACACTCTCTTCAGCACATGGTTTAGTTTCGTCATATCTACAAGAATCACAACTGAGTAACGCGGGAAAATGCAAACAGTACATGATGAGATTTAGTTTTTATGCAAAATGGAACTCACTCTCAATGGAGGATAGAAGAGATTTGTTTGCAAGCTCAACTTCTTCGAGAGCCAATGAAGAAGAACAGTGAAACTTCTCCCGGATCAAGTGATTGGCCTCTATCCCTTCTCTGATGAAGCAGACCAAGGAAATGAAACATGCAGTCCCGATGATTAATTGTGAAATTTGGAGATTGAGTTTTGCATTTTACACTCTAGAGGAACTTAGTGGACGAGGATTATGAATGGAGAATTTCTTACTTGACAATGGAGTCAACAGAATCCATATTTTTATTTTGTAAGCCTAGAAATGATTCTTGAGCATTCCTACAATGCGTGGCACCTCTTCTTGCCGCTCCCAAACTGCATTGATACAATTGCCCTGAATTGGTTGGTAACAAGGCATAGGATCAATGATGAATATAGAAAGATATTGTTATTTTACATTATACTCGCGCTGTTTTCAGTGTTTTTAGCAACACTATTTGTTAAGATGAAGATCTCACGATCAATCTCTTCTTTTGTAATGAAAACTTGACTTTTATGCA
>JANZLH020000071.1:367421-377941 GCA_026770325.2 Erythroxylum fimbriatum
AAGGAGGCAATAACTACATGGACTTCTAATAAAACACAAACTCCATCTTTTATATGTCCAATTTAAAAATGCCAAAACCAAACAAAGAATATATAAAATATATTCTAACACAATTTAATGATCACATGAAACTCAAGATCAACTCAATTGAAATCATATGGCACTAAAAGTAAATTTTCAACCTTAACGTGTATAATAAAATATAATTTAACTATTAATGTTTTGAAAAGTTCAAATTAAATTTTAATAACCAGAAAGAGCAATTTAACCCCCAACATTTACATTAAAATTTGAGTTTGGACTCTAACGGTGTATTCAAAATAAATCATAATATTTGTAAAATATTTAAAATAAACCCTAACAATTAAAAAACATTCAAAAAAGCTCCATGACAGAGCCTAAACTCCGTGAATAATTCTATCTAATCAAGGGTTATTTTGAACGTTTTTCAAACATTAAGGTTCATGTTAAACATTTTACAAACATTAAGGTTCATTTTGAACGCCCCGAAATATTAGGTTTCAATTCATATTTTAGTGTAAACATTAGGGGTTAGATTGCTCTTTTGTTCAATTTTAATATTTTTAAAACGTTCAAAATAAACTTTAAATAGACGAAAAATTTGACAAAATTAACCTTTCGTTAATTAAATGTCATGTCAGTAGAGTCGATTATGATATCACGTGATTATATATATATATTTAAAAATGAATTCTACTATTACATAATTAATATTTTTAAATTAATTAAGAAAGGAATCTACCTATCATATGACGGTGAGAAGAATTATCATATGACAATAAAGTTTACTTTTTATTTAAAAATATTAATTATGATATTTATATATCATATATATATATTAAAAATATATATATTAGTTTTATGATAAACGAATAATATAAAATTTAACAAAAGTATACTTTTACATAATTAATATGATAATATTCGTTTATTCTTATAAAATTTAACAAAAATATACTTTTAGTTAAATTGTATTATATTCGTCACCAATATCAAGCATTTATGTCCTTCTGTCATTATTAACGGCTGTACCCAGTCAGGATAAAGGAGGAAGTGGTTCAACTTCGAAGATCGTTTCGCTTTTTAATTGGTATTTAAAAAAGAATTTTGAGTTTGACGATAACTGATAAGTAGGGGTCGACATTTCTTTCATATCTCCCGCGTTCTGACACGTTTCTTGTAAAGGCAAAAGCAACTCTACAAGTGGTAGAAAAGTTGACAGAGGATCTTCTGTCGTATTACCCGTCTAATCGTGTTCAGTGAGAACGATGTCATTGTTGCCATTAAACAAAATTGTCCGATCCTATTTAATAGCTAAAATGACATCATTTTAGTTATTAAATAAGAATAAATTAGATAGAAAGTTTGAACTCAAAAAAGTTCGGCAAAGTACGCTTTAAGCCGGACGAGATCATTTTGAGACTAAGCTATGATCCGCAAACAGTAGATTCTATTAGTTGTTAGTTGATTTTATGAGCGACTAGTTGATAGTTAATTATATCAGTTGATTTGACCAGCAGATAACATTAGCTGTATATTAAAGATGTTTGGTAAAATTAGTTGTTTAATATTAATTCTTGATGTGTAAAATGACTTATGAATACATGATTTAAAAAAGTTTATAAAGGCATAAATATTATATTTCTTAGTATTTTATTGAATTTTTTAGTATTTAGAATTTAGATATTTAATTTTAAAAAAATTAAGTTTATAACTTTAATAAAAATATAATAATAATAATCCAACGTTAAATTTTCTATTAATATAAATAGTGCAGCGAGCTACATCATATTAGTATTTTTATATAATATGTATGAATTTTATTATTTAATAAATTATAAATATTTATAATTATAATATGACACATATACGATATATATCATAATTCAAAAATTATGAAAAGAGGATATAATTAATTTTTTACCTATTAATAAGCTATTTACTAAATACATCAGTAGCTTTTTAAAATGGTCAAAAAGCTAACTTTTAGTCGATAGAATAAAAAATATTTGATAAGTTATTTCTCAACACTTCCTTACTCTTATGATGTGATTAAAATAATTAATTTATTCACAATAATTCATACACCGTGTCCAATGCGTGTGGTAAAGCGTGTGAATCCTCAACGTTTATTTAATTAAGATTGCAATGATTATATAAAGTCAAGAAGATAACAAGCGAGAACTCTTCCCAATAGAAACCCGCACAGAACGAATATGACTTTGTTCTTCGTCTTTAGTGATAATCCACGCCAAGGTGTGCCTTCACGAGTTACAACCTGCGTGAAGGTACCAGTACAACCCGTACGATAAACTTCGTTGAAATCGACAAATCTACAATTGTACAGTTCAGAATTCAGATCAGACCGTTTTTTTTTTTTATTAACGGACAGTTGTATATAATATCAGATTCCCTTAAAGTTAGGTATAGGCGTTACAGGACTGCTTGTTTCTGGTGCAGAGCTTTGATCTGTCAATACGCAACATGAACATGACTGCTTGTTTCTAGTGCAGAGCTTTGATCTGTAAATAGTATACGCAACATAGAACCCCTTTTTTTTTTTTAATTTTTTGTTAAATGACGCAGTATTTGACGTCATATGAGTAACTAATTAATTCGAATTCAAAGTCAGTGTTTGTTTGGTTGAGTTTTTGGAAAATAAATAAGTATTTTTTTACCCCAATTTTTTTTTAAAAAAAAATGAGTGATTAGTTGTAAAATAAAAAATAACTTTTTTAGATATAACTTTTTTAGCAGTTAAAATACAACTTTTTAAGAAGCTCAAAAAATTAGATTTTGCAGATCAATTAATGAGCTTATTTTTTAGTATCTTTTGTCCTTAAGTTTTACGCATAATTCTCATAATACCTGCAAACTGATATTCACGTTTATTTTGAGAATTATATAATATTATTTGACTTTTTATATGTTTTATATTTATTTTTTATATTAATTTTACTTATGTTATAATTCATATAAAAGATTTTGTCAGAAACTTAAGGAGTGTGGTTGAGTGACAGGGATTCATCTATCCTTAACCAAAGGTTAGTGTTCGATCATTGACTTTGGGTATGGAACAGCTTTAAATTCTTGGGCCAGTTGTCCCACCCTGTGAGGTGCCTACAAACTAGCGAGGAAATTAATCACTCGGTCCGCCGGTGGATACCCTGGTCTAAGGCAAAAAAAAAATTTTTTGTCAGATATATTTTCATTTATATTTCATAAGGTTTAAAATTATATAATAATTAATATATTGTGCTTTGCACGTTATTTAATATACTTTAAATAACATTTATTACAAAATAAAACATAGTTAAAATTAAAAGTGTTTTTTATTTATATCTTGTGAAACAATCTATTTTATGAAGTTTTTTTTAAAAACTCTTTTTTTAAATAACAATCAAATAGTTAACTGACCTTTTAAAAAAATTTTACTAACAAAAGCTCTATTAATATAAACCTATTCAAACAAGTATTAAATAAGAACCTTCCGGACAACAAAACTCATCCTTACTATCAAAAGTAACTTTATAGAGGGAGTCCGCGCCGGTCCACCACAACCGTCGTTGGTACAACATGAACATTTTTGAAGGATGATTAAACTATTTTTTGGTGCTCAAGTGTTTTTGTCCATTAATGGAAGCCATGACGGCGGGGACTGTTGTACGGAAATGGTGTCGACTAACAAGAAGAGACCATCCGGACCCATGGTTGGTATGATAAGGAAGATAAAAGCGTTTGAGGCTAGTATAATTTAAATTGATTAAATTTTAGATTATAATTAATTTTAAATTAAAATTGGGATTAAAGTCAAAATTTTTTAAAATTTTAGGATCGTTTTCAAATTCTAAATTTATAATTCAAAATCTAAACTTCTTTCACAATAAAAGGCATATTTATATGTATTAAAAAATAATATTTTATATTTTAATAAATAATTACTTTTGAGAGTTTTTTATTTTGAACAAATAATTACTTATAAACTTAATCAAATTCAAGTGTGAATTAAATATTTAAAATTTAATTAAATTTCATAAAAAATTTAGCCCAAAGTTAAACTCGTTATTATCTGTAATTAGTTAAATAAGTTTTTTATTAAAATTTGAGTCATGTTTTAGAAATTGTCTTTAAATTTCATATTGATACTTATAAATCATTAATTTATTAAATAATTTATTGTAAATATATTAATTATTAATTTATTTAATACATAATAAAAATAATACTCTAAGAGAGGTATAGATAGCAACGGACGACCATAAACTTAAATTCAAGTATTTTCAATGAGCCAATTTATAAATCATACGTAAGTGTTGATTAACTCGAGACTCTATAATTAGGTCTCGGATAAGTTTAATTTTGACTAACTTAAGTCTGAATTTAATTAAAAATTATTTTTTTAAAAAATTCGAGGCGAATAAGCGACTCTAACACGAGATAAGATATTCTGTCCAGTTTTACGGTGTCTTATTCTGTCCAATAAATCTCAATCATTCATTTATGTGAGTCCCACATTTATTTCTGCGAGACCCATGTAAAATTCACATAAATAAATAACTAAAATTTATTGGACAAAATAAGACACTATAAAATTTGACAGAAGATATGTACTCCTCTGACACAACCAAACATTCACTTGATAGGACACACCGCCTTTTGCTTACCATTTCGTATCAAATCGTACGTACGTCCGGTTACTTTCGGGGATGCCATTCCTTTCAACGCCTAAAATATTAATAAAATCTTCCAAAAATCACCTATAATCATACGTGTCCACTTGATAGATTTATCTTCTTCTCAAGTTTCTGCAATGCCAAGTACTCCACCAGATGCGTTCGGTTTTGAGGGGACGGTTCTATCTCCTTCACCACCTGCACATAAATTCACCACCATCAGTGTTAGACCACCGAGCACCTGTCTTTTCACCGCCTGCACATAAATTCACCACTGTTAGACCACAAGCACCTGCCTTTTCTTTCTTACAAAGACTGTTTTGGACTCTGTTATAGGACCTTTCTTCTTGTTGGCAGTGTTTGAACACTTCGGTTGACTGGTTTGAGTTTGAAGCTTTTTCCTTTTCTGGGTATTTCTGAATGGATCTCGAATGGCTATTTGAGTTCTTGAAAGGTATGTTAAAGCCTCTTGCTGCCACTTCTGTGGTGCTCATGGCGGTGTTGTTGTCTTTCTTGCAAAGACTGGGATTGGAGGGTGAAATGGTTTATGCCATCGTCAGAGCTTTTCTTCAGCTTTCTGTAATTGGGTTCGTTTTGCAGTTCATTTTCAGTAGGGAACAGAGTTTTTGGATCATTCTAGCTTACCTTTTCATGGTTAGTACTCGTAGACTATCTCTCTATCCGTCAGTTCACTTCCTCGTATGGATGCTCTATGCATAACAGATAATTCAAGAGAACTGAGAGAAAAAACAGGGGATGTTTAAAAAGGTGGTAGATTTAGAGTATCTTGTTGAGTGAAAGATTTTAGCATTTCATGTTGAGTACAAGTATGAAAGTTTTAAAACTGTTTTGAACTTGGAGTTAAATGAGTGCACCAGTACTTATGCAATCTTTTTCTCCTCCGACTGAACTTCTGGTTTATTTTGTTGGAACTTTCATTGAAAGTTCTCTCTACTTCATACCTCTGCTTGATATAAAGATGTGAAATTTCTCGATCATAGTCAATAAGCGACTCTTTCGAGAGAAATTGAAGAAGTATTCAGATCTTTAATTGCCACAGCTCTTGCACATCGTACCAGGACAACTTTTGTCTTGTTTACTGTTTTGGGTATCAAATTTGATATTGTGTTCAACCGTCCATGTAGGTCTCTGTTGCTGGTTACACAGCTGGTCAACGTGCCAAGCATGTTCCTCGAGGAAAATATGTAGCCGGAGCTTCGATCCTCGCCGGAACTTCAGTGACAATGTTCTTGCTTGTTATATTAAACGTGTTCCCCTTCACTCCAAGATACATCATACCTGTTGCAGGCATGATGGTTGGAAATGCTATGACAGTAACTGGGGTTACCATGAAAAGGCTCCGTGATGACATAAAAGTGCAAACAAACCTGGTAAGTTTGAAGTAGCTCTAATAAGTAATAAGTTGGTTGGCAAATCATCCATTGTCAGGGTCCAGATCCTGATACTCATCTTTGATTCATTAATTCTGATGAAAACATGGCAAATCTGCAATCTGTCGAGGTTTTCCAGGGGCTTAATCAAATTGGTAATGTCTTTGGCAGGTAGAGACAGCTTTGGCTCTTGGGGCAACCCCACGTCAGGCCACTCTACAGCAAGTTAGAAGGGCTTTGGTTATAGCCCTTTCACCGGTGTTGGACAATGCCAAAACCGTTGGTCTCATATCGCTTCCTGGGGCCATGACTGGCCTAATAATGGGAGGAGCATCTCCATTGGAGGCCATTCAATTACAAATCGTTGTGATGAATATGCTCATTGGTGCAACGACTGTAAGTAGTATCATGTCAACATACCTTTGTTGGCCTGCTTTCTTCACAAAAGCTTATCAGTTAGAACCAAAAGTTTTCTCCAAGGATTAATTAAACCTTTCTAACAATTCTGGAACCCCATAAATGTAAACCACGAAACGGGTTAGGGGATGAAGGATTGTCAACAGCTATCTTCTTGTAATTGTTTAATACATTGGAGGCGTTTGTGGATGCTTCAACTGCGATGCGCGTGCTGCTTTTCTTCTTCTTTTCGTTTTGTGCCAAGATTCTTAATTTAGCTGTTGATGAGGTGTCTCATCATACATAGAAAAGGTTAAGTTTCACTCGAAGTGGGATGTCAATATCGTACCGTTGTCTTGGAGGATTTCATGGAATGACTCATATTAGTGCGATTCTGAGGTAAGGTAAGGTTATTCTTTCACCTTTTTCATTCCGGAAGACACTTGGCCATACAAAGAATCTGCAGTCAGATATTTGCCAGTTCCAGGGACGGTAGACCCCAGGTGCCAAGATAGAGGTGCAACTTGTTCTGGCTAAATACAGGGCAAAACAACAATCTCAACCTGGAAAAGTACTGAGCTCATTTCCAGTTTAATCAGTAATCATGCTTCTTGAAGAAAATACACAAACAACAATACACATTAAGTTGTAGGCAACTGATAAACACAGAGCCATGATATATGAGACAGAAGGACTACTATGAATAAGTTTAAAAAGAAAAGTGCAACAGAAAAAATGTTTTTACCATACAAATGATCTCAATTTCGAAGGCTGGACGAATTTGACAGGCGTTAAACTGCAAAAAACACAAGAACAGTTGATGAATACACAAAACTACCCAACTTCTTCATATGCGTAAATTCTCACTTCTCACGATACATCCGTCTAATATTACCAAGGTGACCCTCAGATGTGTCTTGCATGGCTATGATCGATAGAAGTGGAGGATGCACAATGGACTTCTGAGACTTGCCATCAAATGGACCCTCGAAATAGAGAGAGAAATTTCCTGGAGGGTCATAGGCGCAAAGGTACAAGTAATCCATGTTACAATTGCATGTGACACGGGAACCCCCTTAACGCTCGGCGTTTCTACACACAACCTGCGTATAATGTCCCGCCGACAGAGTTGTCGATGCGCTCATTTGTCGTGGAGTCGTAGTCTACAAACTCGTCGCCGCAAGCCTTGACGAAGTCGGTGGGTCTCCAATGGCCTTGGAGACTCCGCAACTAGTTTTTTCTGTAAGGCTGTTCGGAGAATGCATCAACTTGCTACCGTCGATGGTGGAATGTTTTCTATTGCACATTGTTAGTGATTATTTTTCAAAATTAGGTTTAATAATATTAAATTTTATTAAACATAAATAAAAATGACTTAAGTCCATCCTATTTAAAATTAATAATTTTGATTTGAGTTGATCGAATTTTAAGTTAGATTCGAACTTTTATTTTTAATTTTCGAACTTTGAAATAATTTAAACTTTGATCTAATATAAAAATAATAAATTTATAGTTTCGACTTTCGATAAATAAAATTTCTATTATATTTAACATATAAAATTAGAATAATTTTATAATGGTATAAATTAAATAAATAATTTTAATTTCTCTATAAAAATCAATTTTTTATTTGAATATACTGCATATATATTGATTTAAATTGTAATAATATAAATGAAAATATTAAAATTTGGGTCAATATTACACATATGACAGGACATTGAAGGCATTTACAATTTAACTTTAATATGATATTTTCTAATACATTCAAATATTTGGAAATTCACACAAATTTTATGAGATAAAAATGAAATAGAAGATTTGTGCTTATAAAAAATTCACTAATAGAGTTTAACAAATAATAAGAAAAATATATTTGTTCATTATATTTTAGTAAAAAGTTTAAATAAATTGAAATTGATGAACAAAGTAGGGTATATTATAATTTAAGTATTACTATTATTTGTCACACATAATTTAATCATTTATATTAATAAATCAAATAAATAAAGGTAATTTTTATTTAACATAATAATTTTTAATTAACTTTAATTTTTAAGTACAAAGAATTTTTTTTTCTCCAATCTTATTTTAAAATTGATTTTACGATGATCTAATACCGATTAAGCTTTTAAACTTGAAAAAGTCAAGCTCGAGTTTAGGCTGCCTATATCCAGCTCGACCTTTATAAGCAAAAAAGACGTTATTTTTGTATTTTTATTTTTAAAATTTAAGTTGGGTCGGGCTCAAGCTTTCCTCTAAGGATGGTAGTGGGCCCAACTCAGGTTCGAGCCGACTTATTGCCATCTCTAGAGGAAGTTGCTCAATGCACACACAAAGGGAAATTTCTTAAGTGACTTACTCCTGAAAATCGAAGTGTTTGAAGTTAATAAAGTAGTCCTATAAGAATTTGTTTTCTATTATTTAATGACATTGTCTTTTTATTTTTAATGTAGTATTTTGGTGTGGGTTAATTAAATTGATATTGTTATGTACGATCATTCACAATAATCAAACAAATAAGTGCGAAAATAAATAAACACACAGATTTACATGGTTCACCAATGCTTGGCTACGTCCACGGCGGCTAGGGTTTTTTTAATTTCATTGTGAATATTTTTCGACAACAGTACACTAGGAGAATAGAAAGTATTTATACGCCTAGGTGAATACCAAAGACAATATTGTGGGCCTAGTGTAAAATCCAGAATATTTTATCAGGCTCCATATCTCAACAATTCTCCCACTTGGAGACTGATCCAGTCATCCCAACCATCTTCATTCTCCATGCCAATGTACCCAACAAACTCACTTAGCCGCAACATCTCCCACGCTACGGTAGAAGACCAACTGAGACCTTGCACAGCCCCAGTGTTGGGCCCCGATCCGCATTAAGCAAGCTTAAATTACTTTGAGGATTTAGTTTTCTATTTTTTAATTATGGTGGAAATAAATTGAGGTTTTTATGGTGTAGGTTATGATTATTAAATGAAGGGATTTAGTGAAATTCGATTTGTTGCGAAATTATTATTTTGTGATGCTTTGTTATTATTAAAGAGAATTGTATGAATTGAGGGATTTGATTTAATTAGAGCTTGCATGGAATTTTATAAATTTAATAAATAAGAAGGTTTGAGGAAAATTGTTTTAATTGATGGAATTTAGGAGTCTAAATTGGAATTTGTGCTAAATTGGTAGAATTAAATGTTAGAATTATAGCATATTAAATTGGAGTTTGTTAAAAGAGCCCATTTGGAAGATTGTATATGTTTTAAGGCTTAAGGTATATCAAGTGGGCTTTTAGCCCTTTTAAATGTCATTGAAATGAATAAAGGAAGTAAGTGGGCTAGGGTCCATTTGAGTTTCAAATAAAAAGAGGAAAAGAATTGGGCTTAAGTCCTTTAGGTTAAGTAATATGTTAGTAGTTAGTGAGTTAAGTGATTAAAATGACAAAAGCTTAAGCCCATGAAATGAGGCCCACGAAATTTGGTTAGTTTAGGTTAATAGTTTAGTAAATAAACTAAAAACAAAGTGAAAGAAGAATGAAGGAATGAGGCATTGTCGTTGGGCCTAGGGTTTTAAGACATTAAAATCAATTTGTTAAGTTAAGTGTGAAGACTTACGAAAATTGGGAAGGGAGGCACCTTACACTATGTCGTTTTCTAGCTTATTTTTAAGGTAGAATGAGTCTTGCCCTAGAAGACTCTTGAACTTGCTAGAGAAAGGAAGAAGGCTGGTCGTTTTACAACAAAAGAAGAGAGCTTACGAAAACATAAAAGAGGAGATGAGCAAGAGATGATTTCGGCTAGCCAAGAAGAGAAGAAAGGAAGCAACATTCGGCCATGACCAAGAAAGAGAGGTTAGGGTTTTCGTTTATGTTGGTTTAGACAAGAGTTTGAGCCATACGAAATTACCAAGAAGAGGGAAGAGAGAAGTGGGTTTCGGTTATGAGCTAGGGAGAGGAAGAAGAAGAAGATAGAAAGTGAGTTTCCAAGTGGGTTTCTAAGAGTTTACAAGAAGAAGAAGGTTAAAGGAAGAG
>JANZLH020000071.1:420833-445179 GCA_026770325.2 Erythroxylum fimbriatum
CTTGTTTTTAAATTAGAGTCAACACTCCAATTGAGTATTGCTCAAGGGGGAGATTGTTAGACTTTTTTTTTAATTTCGCATAAAGTTGGATAATATTTAATTGCAAATTTCGGTTTTTAAATAACTTATCGGTTAAGTTACGTAATTTGATTAGGATAAAGATAATAAAGTGTTTCAATAAATAATCTAAATCAATAGGTTGAAGTTCGGGTGAAAAATGGATTCTAATCATTGTGGACTGGACCCATATCGAGCCTATAATAGGGAAGTCTGATATAGAAGCCATATATAAAGGTTAAGGTCTTCTGTAATTGCTCATATCAATCGTAAGCATAAGGATTCTCTGACCCATTAAGAGAGCTTACGTTTTGAGAAAACTATAAAAAGATGTTGATCAAGTTCCGATGAGGAGTTCCTGTGAAGACGACAGTGGATTCGCGCTCGTTTCAGCTCCGGAAAGCTCGTTTAAAGTTATAGAGCTGAAATCATATATTTTCCGCATTTCTTCGTTTCTTGCCCTTTCACATTTGATCCGGAATACATAACTAAGGTATCATTACGTGTTACACCTACAATAATAAGTAGAATCCTAATCATCATCCTTATCGGATAAGTTTTTGTTACGATTATAAATTTAACACAAAAACTCCTTTATTCGCGTTGTCAGTCCTATCATTGGTTGTTCTCTATCGTTTACTAAACCTCGCCTTTTAGATGTTGCTGTAATTATTTTTCTTCCAATAGGAAAATAGTTTAAAAATGGAATAGTTTCGTAATAAGTTAATACATAATAATAAGTTGCTTCGAATGACTATATATATATAGTAGTATAGAAAATCGAAAGTCTCTGCCTAAAAGAAAAAAAAACATGCAGAATTCAAAAAGCTGCTAAACTTGATCACGTGTAACACATGCGGGTGACTCACGGTCGCCGGGAAGTAGTTGTTACTGTAAGAAAGATTGTTGGTTCTTTCTACCTACTACCAAGTCCCTTTGCTCGGTTTGGTAGAAAGTAGAAACTGCTTCCTCTCCTCTGTTTCATTTGTTCTGTCCTTTGGTTGGTGCTTCTTGTTTTCTTTTCTCGGTATAATAATATATTGTCCTTAGGGGTAATTTTGTCTTTTTCTTATTAAGCAGACAATTATTAATTGTAATTTTGACTTTTAATAAATTAGCAGTTAAGCTACGTAATTTAATTCAAATAAGAGTAATAAAGTGACCCAATAAATGATCTAGATTAATGAGTCAAAGTCCGAGTAAAAAATGGATTTTTTTTAGTGTGAACTTGGTTCATATCGACCTTGTGATAGAAAAATCCGATACGGAAACTATATAAAAGTTAATGTCTCTTACGATTGTTCATATCAATGGTAAGCATACAGTTATTTGACCCGTTAAGAGAACTTGTGTATTGAGAAAACTATAGTAAGACTTAAACCGAGTGTTAGTGAATAACTTCCTCAACTGTCTCTGGAAGATCGGAGTTCGTTTCAATATCAAAAACTACTTCGAAACTTGGAATGGAACCGAAATAAGGTATTCGCATTTTCTTCGTTTTTACCATCTTATGTATGATTCTGGATACGTAATAGAGTCTGTATTACGCGCGCGTATATATATATATATATATATAAAGCAAAAACAAAAGTTTAATTTATGAAATATTAAGAAATCGTTTGGCTCCACTTTTACTTTTGTGATTTTTTTATTTTTAAATAAAAATATATTTAATTGTTCGAGATGAAATCAGATTCTTCACGGAATGGAGTTATAATTACGTTACTTTCAACAATAATTGCAAAGAGCTTGTTAGGACCATGTGATTTATAATTGTCAATTTTCTAATTAATATTTTTAAAACAGACCGAAAGTTAAACTAATAAAATAAGATATTTAAGGTTTTAAAAGTTTAATCAGTATTGAACGTCATAAAATCAACTAATAATTGATTTTAAAGAATTTAAAATACGATCGAAAGAGATTGTCATTATTCATCGAAGTATTAGAAGTTTAATTAAAAAGAATATTAAATAAAAATTAATTAATTTATTTTAGTTTATAAGAATTTATTAATCTATAAAACTTGATCGAGTAATTAATAAACCGATAGTTTTTAGCAACAAGAGTTATTCAAATTGAACGGTTCAAAATTTTTAAGATTGATAGTTTTTAATTTATTACTTTTAATAATTTATTTAATTTTTTGTGACACTAAATATGTGCCTTTAATTCATAAATATTTAAAAAACATATATTCAAATGATATGTTTTTAAATTAAAAATAAGCTAATCCTTTTATCACTTTATAAATATCAAAATTTTGTAGATGATAGAATATTATTTTTAATTTTTTATTTAATAATAATGATTATTTTATTTAATAAATAATATGATAAAATATGAGTCTAATTACATAATAATAATTATTAAAATATATATGGAATATTATTTATGTATATAAATAAAAATGAGGTGGGCCACCAGACATATGGACAAGACACGGAAAGAGAAACTAAGGTTAAGCTCATCCTCGTAATTAAGGAAAGAGGCATACCAGTAGACGAACTAAATGCCCAAATTAACCCTCATTTTAACCAAGATTTACAAGTGCCCAAAGCGAAGATTCTCGTTATTGAGCAAAAGGTTGGACCCAGATATCTATAGCCACAGATAGGAATACCTATTTATTGCTTTAGCCAAGTTGATCTCTGACTCTTCTCCTCTCTGTGCTAGGAATTTTTTTTTCATATTTTCTCTGTTAATTTTTCCTATCAACACAAAGTCCAAACTTGGAAGCCTCAAGATTTTTATATACAGTTTCAAGCATCAGAGAAGCCAAACCCCAGATAAGAAGAAGAGACAAAATTTGATATTTGTACGTAATTGACTTCGTTTTGAGCTGTGCGGTTGTAAAACGACCATCTTTTTTTTGTGTGTGGGTTGTCAGGAAATCTTCGAATCCGTAAGTTCATCATCTTCTTTTCATCGTTCTGTCAGAGCAGTTCAAGTTCAATTGCTTTCTTTCTTCCATTTTTTTTGAAAAGGTTTTTTTTTTTATAATGTTTCTTGTGCTAGTCTTCATTGCGTTGTTTGTATCGATTTCGAGTTCTAGTTTCTTTGTTTGTTGAAATGAGGAATCTGTTTGAAGGGATTCTCTGTTAGTTTCTCATTTCGTAATTTGCTTTTTGGCTTTTGGATTGCAACATCTGTGGAGTGGCACTGCTAAGCTTGTTCCAAGTTCGGCGGCCAAAAGGAGCCGAAGTCTTTGTTTTCTTTTGGTTGATAAATGGTTTCTCAATCTCGTTTGTGTTATTATCTTAGTAGCCAAACAGAGGTATGGGTTCTTTTAGCTTTTTATTTCATGGGTCAGTTTCAAATTCTTTATTCTTTTCTGTGGATGGGCGGGTTTCAAATTCCAACAGCTTTTGTACTGGTTTAATTTTAAGGTTCCTTTTATGTAACAATTTTTGGATGTCTTCTTACATTGAACTTGAAAATGAAATGCAGATATCCTGATACCACAGTAGAAGAAAAAGCAATAATCAAGAAATCTGTAGGGTTTGGTCGTGGAGGGAGTAACCTATAATTAGTTTTTGGTGTTTTCAATTGGAAAGGGAAAACATCAAGACTTTAGATAGCGTTTATCAGATATTGTAAGTGTAGTGGGGTGATTGAAGGATGAGTTTGGTGGGAAGAGTTGGGAGCTTCATTTCACAAGGAGTATACAGTGTTGCCACCCCATTTCATCCATTTGGTGGAGCTGTTGATGTTATTGTGGTTCAACAGCAAGATGGATCATTTCGGAGCGCCCCTTGGTATGTTCGGTTTGGTAAATTTCAAGGTGTGCTTAAAGGGGCTGAGAAGATTGTGCGCATAAATGTAAATGGTGTCGAAGCAAATTTTCATATGTATCTCGATAATTCCGGTGAGGCTTATTTCATAAAGGAGGTGGAATCTGGTGATGAGAGCAAGGCAAATGAGGCTTTAAAGGATTCTGACAGCATGGAAATGCCACTTGAGGATGGTAGTGCTGTTAAGAACATAGTGCACATTGGTCAACTAAAGCATAGTGTTTCTGATTCTGGGGTAGCTCAATTGCGAGAGGAGTGTGACTCATCAGGTGTAGGTCAACTTGAGAGGACAGAATCTGATGTAGATCATAGATATTATGACTTCCAAGATGAGCAATCTTCCGTAGAGGGTTCAGTTGAGATATCAGAATATGGGTCTGGTAGATATGAAAATTTAGATAGTGATCCTCTTGCAGAACCTCATGGTTTAGATTCAGAAGTGATCTTGGTGAGCGTGGATGGGCATGTCTTGACAGCCCCTGTTTCAGAATCAGAGCAGAATGCTGAGAATGGTCAGTTAAACACATCAGAGTTGAATGTGAACCAGAAAGATGCAGCTGATGAATCTACTCCAGTTGATGATGCCCGGTCTTCTGATTATGTTAACAAGCTGAATGCATCTGTATCTGGTGCTGCATCTGACAATGATTTCAGTGTAAGTGGTGGCATTAATGCTTTTGCAAGTCATTTGGAGGTTTGTGAAGGCGACGGGGAACATGCTTGTCTTGGTCGAGAAACTATGGAAATTTCTAGATTTGAAGGGGCTGCGCAGATTTGCACTCTTTCAGAAGAGGAATCCCCTACTAAGAGAGAAGTTTTTAAAAGCTGCTTGGAGTTAACAAAATTGGTAGACCATGTTGGGAACAATGATTTTGAAGAAATGTGTTCACCAAAAGTGCAAAATTCAAATGGGGAATGTCCTCGTAATTCTTGCACTATTGACCGGACCCCAAATGGAAATCTCGTTGAATTCACAAATGATGGTTCATCTCCACCTTGTAAATCAGAATCTAGTGGGCCTGACGGGTCTCATGATTTAGATATTGAAGTTAAAGCAACTGAGAAAACCACTGCAGATGTGGAACATATTGATTCTAATGTCACATCTGCATATCCTATTAACATCACAAATGATCCAGAAGAGAAACATGAAGATCTTTGCCCATCCGCATCAAGTGAGTTGGTAGATAGTAATTCACAAAGGCCTGCTGCTGAAGATGTTAGCAGAAAAGACGAAGCTTCCGGTGAAGAGATCCAAGCTTTTTCAAGCATGAGTGAGCACCTTTTATTAATTGTATACTGTAATTGTAGTTTGTTTCATGTTGTATGTGAGGTTACTTTCATTGCTTACCTTCTGATTTTGTAGGGTTTGAAATCTCACTGTGTGGGAAGGAACTTCGTGCTGGCATGGGTTCAGAGGCTGCTGCCAAAGTGTTTGAGTCACATCTTGTATCTGTAGAAGAATTTAAAACCTCTGCAACATCAGTCATAAAAAATGAGAACTTAATTGTTAGATATGATGATAAGTACTTACCATGGGAAAAGGCTGCTCCCGTTGTTCTCGGAATGGTGGCATTTGGTTTAGAATTACCTGTTGATCCCAAAGATACTATTCCTGTTGGGCAGGGTGACACACCTGAGAATAGGGACATTGATACTGGACTTACTTCAACACCCTCTAGCCGCAGATGGAGGCTCTGGCCTATTCCATTTAGAAGGGTCAAAACACTTGAACATAGCAACAGTAATGCATCAAGTGAAGAGTTATTTCTGGATACTGAATCAGGTTTACAAAACTCAAATGCTGAACCGACCTCATATGATGCTGTTCAATCGCCTCACAAACAATACATAAGAACAAACGTTCCAACTAGTGAGCAGATAGCATCACTGAATCTGAAAGATGGCCAAAATGTCATAACCTTCAGTTTCTCTACCAGGGTTCTTGGTACACAACAGGTTCGCCTGGTACCTGAATTTTTGGATGTTTGGATGATAGCAATATGCACCTGAAGTTCTCTTTCTTTAGTCATATACTCAATGTTCAATTTTATCAGGAAGCCGCACACATATATTTGTGGAAGTGGAACACGAGAATTGTAATATCAGATGTTGATGGGACAATTACCAAGTAAGGCCTCTGGTGTTCTATCATCAGTCTCTCAAAATTATAAAACAAACTTTGATTGCACTGACTCCTTATGTTTGTCCTCAGTGTCTTCTTTTCTTGCTTGTCATAAGCACAATTTGTAATGTCAATTATCAGCCTTTGATGATTGTCAAATTTTTTGGATCTCTATTTTGTGGCACATCTTTGTGATTTGTATGCTTAACGATTTACATATTATCGGAGGGGCGTTAGAAAATAACACAATCAATATGTTTGCGTGCTGAGCTGCTTCATGAATCACCATCAGAATCCTGCTGACACTTCAGGGAGTGGTCTTCTTCTTCTATATGTTATCTTTGAAAACATTTCTGTTTGTTTCTGTATGTATCATAGATTTCTGAGCTTTCAACCTCAGTAACCTTCAACTCCAATTATCATTTCCATGCACATTTTGTAAATGCAACTATGCAAGCATTGTGTTTGTGCTTTTTCCTTCTACTTTCATGTGTAAATGTCCACAAATTAGTTCCTTTATGTGATAGTTTTGCAAGCTTGATATGAGGCTAAAGTTGCTATAAGTCCAGATGAACATTCTTTCAACTTTTAATTCACTGGTGAACAGGCATAAGTTTTATTTATGATGGAAAGAAATGCGGCATCCTTCATAGTGATCTTAGTTGTTGTCTAATATGTTAGATATTGTACTGTTATGAGGTGCATTAACTTGACACATTCTTTTTCAGATCTGATGTTTTAGGTCAGTTCATGCCTTTGGTTGGGAAGGATTGGTCACAATCTGGTGTGGCTAAACTATTTTCTGCCATTAAGGTATTTGCTTTTTCTGCTTTTATCATAATTGGATGTTCAAATTATATGGTTGATTCTTCATTTCTCAAACGATATGATTTACTTTCTATACAAGCATTTGATGATTGGTGAAACTTGCTTCATTTAGTCCATGACTTTGAAGATCCTAGGAAAGAATTATGTGCCAAGTGTCTCCTGCATGACACCCATTCATGTCTGGTAATTACTATTCTCATCTAATTCATGTCTCTAGAAAATGCTATGGTGGGTCTAGGAGAAACACAAAGGGGTAAGAATGAGAAAAACTGGAACATTTTAAGCAGAAACGCCTTGATGGAGTCTTCAAAACCTCCCCTGTTTCTGTAGGGTCCCTTGTGTACTAGACTGTTTCCTAACCATCAAATGGATTAGTGGCATCACCAATGCATATTGTTGATCACCTCTACATGTCGTCCAAAGCAGTGGATGCTACTCATCTAGATCCATATACTGCATTATTTCGCTCCTTCCTAGTAAATAATTCACAATCGTGAATTGATTTGCTTACACATTTTTACAAACTTTCTTGACATCCTCTTATCAGATATGAGCAGTTAGATTCTTGAGTTGCATTTATTATGGTTCTTGGGTTGATTGGTTGGTTTGTTATGGAGATGGACCTGGATATTGAATTCTGGTTTTCTGCAGGAAAATGGGTACCAACTACTTTTTTTGAGTGCACGTGCTATTGTTCAGGCATATTTAACCAGAAGTTTTCTATTCAACCTAAAGCAGGTACTGGTGTAGCTCCTTTCTGTACCTCTTCCCCTGGCAGGTTTCCTGAATTCTGTGTATTGATACAGTTGATCTCATGTTGCAAAAAGGGGGTTGGGGCAGCAAGTTTCCAACACAGTAGGCTAGAAGGGTATATTGCGGTTGGAACGATTAGGGTCTATAATAAAAACCTTTTTAATAATAAATTGAAATACGAAGGCTGTTTTAATTCTTAAGCAAAGCCCTTATTTATGATAGTCTTGCTAAACTAATTAAAATAGGAAAAACAACTCCTACAAGAATTCTGTTATTAATAGGATAATCAAGTAAACTTGATTGAAAACCGAATCTAAACTTAATAGCAAAAACCTTATGAAAAATAATTAAATAAGAAAACATAAACTAAATATACTCACTGCATCATCTTCTCTAGTTTCATGTACTAAATTGATGTTTATGTCTAATTATTATTTTTGTCCTCCTGCAGGACGGGACAGCCCTACCAAATGGTCCTGTTGTCATCTCACCCGATGGATTATTTCCGTCACTATACCGTGAAGGTTGTCTTATTCTGCAGTTTGGAACTGGTTCACGTCACGGGCATGAAATATTAAATTGAAAATCCATGCATGTAGTTGCTGATTGCATTACACATCTGGACTGCTGATGTCTATAAATTCTGTCATCCTTGTCCTCTGTGTTCTGCATAATTCATGGTTAACTATTAAACTTTCCATATTAAATGATGCTCTGGTTTATTTGTAGCTAACCCTGTTGTTTGTTCTGTTTCCAGTCATAAGAAGAGCTCCGCATGAATTTAAAATTGCGTGCCTAGAGGTAATAATTACATATATGGAGATATAAGTGTGTGAGATGCCCTGAAGTTTTTAAACAAACTATCAAGTAAAAAAAATTCTTTTTGCAGAATATAAGAAGACTCTTTCCTGCTGATTACAATCCCTTCTATGCGGGCTTTGGAAATAGAGACACCGATGAGTTTAGTTACAAGAAAATGGGCATTCCTAAAGGCAAAATTTTTATCATAAATCCAAAGGTATATACCCTCCTCGCAGTTTTTATTATTTAGAAATGATAATTTGTAGTTCTGATTGTTTACTTGAGAATATCCTTTAAACCTGGCAGGGTGAAGTGGCAATCAGCCATCGCATCGATGTTAAGTCCTATACATCTTTACACACTCTTGTTAATGAAATATTCCCGCCAACATCATTGATTGAGCAGGTAAGTCATGGTTAAGTTTGAATTGAACTCCCTTTGGTATCAACTTTGAGAAGAGCAAAAAGAACAAACTTGAAAACAAACAAGCAAAGATAAATGAGACTGGACAGGGAAGAAGAAAAAGAAGAATGAGGAAATTGATGATGATGATAATATTGTATATTGCATACATTTGCAGGAAGATTACAATTCTTGGAACTTTTGGAAAATGCCATTGCCAGATATTGATGACTAGTAGAAGTGCGGTGTCATTGTTCTACCAACAAGAAAGATGAGTAGCAGCTTGAGAGGTGTCAACCAAGTACAGATACAGACTACATTCTTAAAATTGTTCCTCATTTCTTTTGCCAGAACCGATACTGAGCTAAGTGTTGTATCCTTCTATAGTGGCCTCAGGACTCGATTATCATGTGCTGGAAAGTTCTGATCACACCTGATAATTTATAGTCCTTGAGAATAAAGCTTTTTTTGTAAAGTAATGCTTACTTTCTCCCACTAGTTCTACCTGTAGAAATGAACAATTATGTTAGACAAATTATTACAAGTAGAAGAAACATCTCTCCCTGTCTCAGGATTTGGTTGGAAGTTTAATGTCATCACTTACTCTTTTATGTCTATCAGATACAATTTCTCTATTAATTAGAGATAAGACTGCAGATTTCTGGACTTCTTCAAATGTTTTACTCATCTATATAAAATATATCAACAAGAAAGTTTAACTCAATTGATACAATTTTTGCAAAAGACTCCAACTTTAAGAATAATTCAGGTTTGATAACTTCAAAAGTTCACTTTTTGGAAGGTATTATCAAACTAAACTTTAATTAGAGGTGCATTTATAGCTAAGAAGGTCTTATTTTTGGTTTTTCCTAATAAGAAATAGAACAAGAAAAGGGATAAAAAGAGGATTTATCAATGCATTTTCCTCTTTTAAGGACAACAGAAACGAAACAAGAAAATGGATAAAATGGAAAAGAAGTCGAACAAAATTGGTGAAACCAAAACATTGAATGGAAATGGGCAAATTGGTGAATGAGAAGGCCTGCTAATAATAAGCGAAACGAATGGCTTAAGACCCGAACCTTCACTTCCCACGCGCGCCAAAACTCTTTGACTCCTTCCCTCATCTGTCTCTCTCTCTCTCTCTCTGTTTCTAACTGTTAACGTATCATTGCAACAAAAATCTTCGTTTAGGAACATCATTAGATTCTCTTACAAACACCAAGAGCAAGACAATGATATTAGCTTTTACGTGGTTCATGTCTGTTTGAACAGAACCTGAAACCTGAAAACAGAGTAAACACCATAATAATAATATAATAACAATGTCTTGGTTACGGTCTGCTGTTCACAGAGCTGTGGAAGTTGGCGGAAATAACAACTTAACACGCACTGTCCGTAGTTACGCCGACTCCGTCGTCCTCCACGCCGGGAATGCAGTTGCGGGTGGCGCCAGGATCATCCAGGACCGCATTGTCAGTGACCTTTTTTTTTTTTTCCGTGCATTACCTTGAATTTTCAATTCCAGGATTTGATGATGTGTTTAATGTCCGAAAATGACCAAAAGATTGCGACTTTTATAGATTTTGTGGGACCCCATGTGGGTTATGGTGGACCCACATGATCCAATGTGATTAGACGGATTGAATGTGTTTGTTAATGATGGATGTTTGGTATTGTGGAAGCAGGGGCTGAGGAATGTGAAAAGCTTCAGGCTTACTGTGAAGAGACTTGAGGAGGTTTCTGTGTCTTGTAGAGGAGAAGAAAGAATTCAGTTGCTACGAAGATGGTTGGTGGCGCTCAAGGAAACTGAGAGATTAACTGCTGAAATTCCCGGTGGTAATGAGAAGCAAACAGATGAGCAACTTTTCTCTGATGAAGCCAAGGATGCTCTTAGAAGACCCACCATGGTGATCCTTTGTTCTTCTCCTTCTTTCTTCCATGTTTGAATCTGTAGGTGTTCTGGACATGGATCGGCTCTGTAGCTCACTTGCATGTTAAACAATCCGTGTCTTTGTTAGTGCGGACATTTTGTTAGTAGTCGGAGCATTTTTTTCTTAGTTAATTCATGTGTTTCTTATTTGCATTGAAGCTTTACATAGATTCAAACAGGTTTATTACGTTGATCCTGATCTGGGCACAATGAATTACCGTGATGTCTTTCTCTATAGTCAAGCTCTTGAAGGCATCACATTGTCTATGGTGAGTTCAACTATGCAGATGCATCTTATGCTGATACGTTAATCGTCTTGGATACTAACTTCTGATTCATGTAGAAACATATTAACTGGACTTTGTATTTGCTGATCCATTGAGTTTAACCGCAGGTTAATTCTTTTGTATGACTCAGATTCTTGAAGCTCCAAACGAGGAAGAAGTTTCTCTGCTCATGGAAATTTTTGGGTGAAGTTTCTCACTCTTGGACTGTAATTTTCATGTTTATTTTTGCCCAACTGTAAGAAAGAAATTCGGTTAAATGTCACAAGTGTAACCTTCTTTATGGTCTGGTTATACCCAGGCTTTGTCTTGCAGGAGGAAAGGAAATTCACAAAGCTGTGATGCGCAGCATACAGGATTTGGCAGCAACATTTTCCAGTTATGAAGATGAAGTTTTGGTAGGGAAACGATACATATACCATCGTACTCTTGCCGATGTTAGTGAAAGTATTAACAAAATACTAAACAATACCTGCAAATAGAAACTAGCAAGATACAAAGCTTCTTGCAGATATGCAATTGATTTGATTTATCAATGCTGCAATTTTGAACTGGCTTATTAAATAGCGAGATTTGGAATCTTACTCTAACAATTAGAAATGGACATTGTTGAATGATGTTACTGCAAAATATCTTAATTAAATTCGTCTTTCTCTGTTCACTCTTTAGGTAAAGCGGGAAGAATTGCTTCAATATGCTCAGGATGCGATTGCGGGGTTAAAAATTAATGCAGATATTGCAAGGTGGCTGCAGATCTCAAATACGATAGTTGCATGCATGCATATGTCATAAGCCACATAGAATGTTGCATAATTTCTTAGGATGGAGACAGTATCCATGTTTTTGTCAGAATTAGTAATGTCATCTTATTTCTTGACAATAAGATCAAGAGTTGATTCTTTTGTCGAAGTTTTTATGTCCTGTTTCTCTGCTTCAGAATAGATGCTGAAGCCTGCAGAATAATGGAAGAACTTGAAAGGATAAAGGCATCCCAACAGCCACCAAATGAAGCTAGTGAAAAATCAATTGAAGGAACAACTACTTCAAAAACTGAGGTGAGGCTGATTTAAATGGCCTGAAATGTTCAGTCACTTATATATGCGACATTTGCATTTGAAACCGAAAAGATCTTCAGCATTTCAGTATCCCCTTTTGCTTTTTCCTTTATATTCTCTCCTCATACTGCCACTGGTACTTGTGAGTCTAACTTCTGGAAACAAAGGAATGTTCTTTTTCAATATATGGAATTTCTACTTTTCTTTACTATGTTTCTGAACATCAAGGAACTATGTCGTTCATGGGAAATGAGTCTTTAGGGAAGATTCTAAGAAGTTCAGAATTTTAACATTTTCATTGTTGTGTCTTTATTGCTGATGTCCACGTGCCAAAACTTTTTCTGGAAAGTTTGGCCGATCATCTCTTTGAGGCTAATTGTTTCAGTTTTCGTGCAGGCTTCAAAGGATACTTTAGGACATATTGAACTCTGTTTCACGTTGGAGGAACTCTTGCTAAAGAAGAAATCTTTGAAAAACGGGGAATCTCCCGAGGTTCATGTTCAAAAGGTACAGTTCTTTTGGCTGATGTTAGTGAGCTAGTGGTGCATGTCATGTTCACTGGCAGAACATTATGTCCTCTGCAGATTGAAAACTAAGCTTAGAACTACTTTTGCAGGTTGACAAATTGAAAGTTTTGTCTGAATCTCTTCTTAACTCCACCTCCAAAGCTGAGAAACGTATTTTAGAACACAGGTATATACAGAACTTATTTACTTGTCAGTGCCTGTGTATGCATGCATCACGGTGGTGGGAAGAAGGTGAAGCATGGTGCAATTCACAAGCCTTTAGTGCCTTTTATACAACTTTTAGGCTTTCTTTACATGCAGGTCCCAGAAAGAGGAAGCACTTCACTTTCGCGTGGCTAAAGCCAATGAAGTTAGCCAGCTTGAGAAGGTGAACTTTATATTTGCTCTCTTCCTAATATGAGTATAAGCTAAAGAGTGATTTGCATCTGGATAACAAACATCTTTTATTTTATGGTTGCAAATAATCCTTTAATTACTCTTTAATTCAGTTTGTACATTAGGAGAGTTAGTCATTATCTGACCTGGTTTGTTGCAAGGAGTATTAAACACCTGATGGCAATCTCTAGGAACTGGGAGCAGAGATTAGAGAACTTGAGAGGCAAAAAGATGAACTTGAAGCCCAACTAAAGAAGGTATTTTTCCTTTTTCATCTCCAGTCATACCTGGCATTATCTGAACAAGTATCCGTTCAACCAGTTGATGCATTTTTAACTTTTGATGTCCTAAATAGTTGTGTTTACCTGGATTTACAGACATTGACCTTCATACATGCAAAACTATCAAGTTTGACAAGTCATAGTAATTCTATATGTTATAATCAATTCCTCTGGACTCTTAATCCACATACTTTTGTGGGGTGCATCTCCTCTGGCTTGATTTGGTTCAGGTCAATTCCTTATTGACTGCAGCCCGAGCACGGCTTCGCAATGCAAGGGAAGAACGGGACCAATTTGATGACGCTAGTAATCAGATTCTAGTGCACTTCAAAGCCAAGGTATTGGTATATTTGATCTTGTTCTTGGGATTGCTACATTAACTTCTTGAAATATGTGGAAATATATATATTCTGAAATCTGCTTCATATAAACCAGGATGATGAGCTGTCAAGATCAATATCTTCATATAGAGTAGAAGCAGATGTTGTGAACACATGGATTAATTTTCTGCAAGATACCTGGGTTCTCCAGACAAAGTACAATAAGGAAATGGAAAACCAAGCCAAGTAATTTTACTTGCCTCTTGCTGGTCTTTTGATGTTGTCTGATTCAGGAACTATTTTGGGAACAGATAACTTTCTTGAATGAAACAAAAGATTATTTTAATTACCTCCTTTTATCTCTTAGCCTTTCTGTGTTAGGAACAATCATATATTGCCTTTCAACTGACCTTAAACTTTGCTAATCACTTCTGTTAATGTCTTTAACGGAAATCTCCGCACGACATCAACGTAATCCAAGCTAGACATGTTGAATGTTAGATAAAAAATGTTAATGGAAGTTCCAGTGTTGACTGAAAGTGTACTTGTCCGTTTATTATCTCAGATACTGTCCATTTTCATACTAATTCTCTATCTTTCCTGTGTATGGATGTTCCAGTGTCGACTTACAGAAATATGGCGATTGTTTTGTGAATTTGGTTACTAATTGTCTGACCAATTACAAGGTAATGGTCTGATTGTCTTGTAGATCATTGCTTCAACTGAGAATTTCTAATTATTAATCCTAACCTCTTATTGTGGTACAACTTATGTGACTTGCATAAACAATCAGGAACTGCTGGGATCTTCGATCGTCCGGGTTAAAGTGCTTGGCAGAGAATTGCGTTCGTGTCAAGGGTATTATTATAATATCCTGAATTTGTTTCAAATTTCAATTATCAAGTCAAGCCTCAAAACTGTTATTCTACAACAGGTTAGAATCAATACCTCCAAAAAGTAAAGATGATGATGATCCAAAAGCAATAAATCAAAGAAAAGGGCTTGAAGAGGAGTATCTCAATCTTGAAGCCAAGGTACATATTCTTTGATGATCCCAAAAACAAAACCTTCTGTTTTCCTCGTTCTTCTGCTTAGTGATGGATTTAACTTTCACGTTTTAGCTAGTCTAACGAGTTCTTTCAATTTATGCTTAACTTTCTTCTTCATTGCTCAATCAGATTTTAACCACTTTAAGCATAATAGATGCTATAAAGAAGCAGTTTTATGACAAAACTGAAGGTGCTCACAGGTAATGCATGAAACTGTGATTTTCTTTTCATTCTTGGTATCCAATACCGGGTTAGTGCATTGAATTGTCTCCTTAAAATGGAATATTGAACACTTGATCCAGGAAAGATGAAGAGAAGATCAAACAGCAATTATACTCTCTAGAGAAAATGAGAGAGGAATTTGAATCTGTTGAGAGACCAGTGCTGGAGGTAGAGACCCCCACTAGAAAGTCACCAAGACCATCCCCGACTCCAAAACAAACAAGTGATAGTCCACAACACAAAGATGACAAGACAAAGAAATCATCATCTAGTAATGAAGAGTATTCATCGAATGTGCAGATGGGAATGTACATACTTGAGTCAGACTATGAGAAGGACGAACGGGGCTACTCTTCTGAGGATATCGGTGACTGGGAATTTGATGCAGTTGATCATGAAGCAAGAAGCTGAGACCAAGCAAAGATGCATACCAAATTTTACTAGTTGTATGCATTTGCAGCATTTTGGTATATGCCCAGATAAGGAAAATGCTTCCTTTTCTCTTAATAATAGGATATAAGAAAGTCTTAGATAGATACAAATCACTCCCAAACTGCAATTTACTGGCAAAGCTGACATGGAGTTGTTAGAGCTTCTATTTTGTAAATTCTCTCTTCTTTGACAATGAACTACAGACACTTTCAGCTCAGTTAACAGCAGAATTTTTGTCCATCTTACTGTTTCAATGTGTTGTCTAAGTTTAGTTGCCTGTTACTCAATACTCACTTTGTCATAGAAAACCTTACTCAGAAGATTGTTATTCACCTTTAGACATCCCTGGAATTTTCTGACTAGCCTTCTCTATTAACAGATTGTGCCAGGTTAGCTTCTAATGCCGCTTTGAAAAGAAGTAAAAAGGGGCCTTTGAAATTCTTTACTTAGACCTGTTGGAGGTACAATGATTAAGATCCTGAGTTCTGAAACTTTAATCAATGGTACATATCCCACTTGAAAAGCAAGTTTTCTGAAGTTGGCCAGCCACAGCTACTGAGCTTAAAGCCTACCTTCCCTTATAAACTTTGCAGCTTTCATGAGTGTCTTCCTCTTTACTCAATCATGCATCCTCCATAGTATAGAGGCCCGTCAGAGTCCAGAGCCACGTTAAGGAAATGAGTAATCATGTGAGTCTCAGTGCTCAAGAACATTTATATCATTTCAAGTGTGTTTAACCTCCTCCCTCCTTTAGTGATATGGTGCAGTAAAGCTCAATTGGTTTTCTCATAAATGATTGCCTTGTTGCTTTCCAAACCAATAGTGAGCAATTTGGTTTACAATTGAATTTGAACCATAACCCTGTCTCTTGTAAACTTTATTCAATTATGTTAACTTGTTAGGAATGCTTATTGTAGAGTTGTAAACAAATAGGGAAAATTAAATTTTAGGTAAAAGTAAATTAATTTATAAAAAAGATCACCAACTAATTTAATATAAATTAAAATTTAATAAAGTTACACCTTAATGCAACTATTTATTGTGAATGTAGTTTTCAATGATATCAATGCAATTCTTCATTTAGTGACATAATTATTTAACTTGTGTCAATTATATTATAATAACTCTTGATAAAGAAAAAAGGTGAAAGAAAAGCATTTTTAAATATTTTATCTTCTTAAAAAACTTTTTTTATAAATTGATTTCCTTGTTGACTCAAAATTTAATTGCCCCTTATAAATATTGGAGATGTTAGATTCCATGTGTAATAGGCAAAGATTGCAATATATCATGGCAGTACAGAAATCATGTTAAGAAGATCTGAACCTAAGTGATATATTCTAAGATTAGGTATATAAAGCATGTAAGTGAAGAGTTGGCCCCTGGCAAACTTTTGTCAGATGCTAAAGGTATTGTGTAGTCTTTAGAGAGAAAGATTAAATGATACAACTTTATCAATTCTATTGGCTGTCAAATGCATTTATAATTACAAACTGTGAAAAAGTATGAATTTAATCATCTGATGTTTTCAGGATTTTTCATTTATTTATAACAAAAAGTAAGAAATAAATTTGACCAGGTCAAATGAGACATCATAGCCTCAAGTGATAGCCCATCAATGACAGTTTCTTGCAAATGGCATGAAATATAACAATTGAATATTGTTTGAGTACACTGCAATGGATCTCTCTGCTTTTCTCTGTCTCTGTTTCTGTCCATTATTGTAAAACAAAAAAACACAAGAAGCTTAGAGATATGGACTAACTTTTTCAAAAAATTTGCAGGGAAGTTTGTGGATGTTGCAGAACATAACAGAACTGTTCTATATTGTAACTATAAGCTTTGGAATACTAGCAAGAACTTGCATTTCTTTTTTCTGATAAAAAGCAGAGTAGATGATGATGATGATGATACCCAAGTACAGTTGAAGATTCCCATTTCCTAAGTAGATACACACTATCTTTTCCACATTATGAATCACTATGTGGAACGGAATGAGTAGTAGATGTAGATTCCTTGTGTGTCTTGATCTGTTGAATTGCACTGCAACAACTAGTACTATCATTTTCAAGGCCACTATTTTATCATGTGACTCTTCTTAGTCTGTAACCCTTGAACCAAAAACACAGAGTTACTGTCAACATCTTCATCACCAGAAACACTTGTTTAGATTCAAGGTACTGAGTGAGTCAAAGGGCATGTATTAGCTGAAACTGTCTTGTCCATACATTATTGGAATGTTGATAGGACTGTTCAAACTTAGTACATAACATCCCTTAAATGTCAGAAGTTGGATAGTTCCTCCTAAAACTATTTCACTTCATTTACCATGATTGTAATAGCTAGAAATTGTTTGTGAACTAGAAAGAAAAATAAAAGCCAAAAAGGGTTATTTCCCTGAATTTTATACTTTAATATGAAGTTTACATCTGCCCACATAATTGACTTTATCAAATTGTAGATGGATTGATCTTAAAACAGTGCATTGAGATATGCAATTATTATAGTCCTTTGTTTCAAAAACGTGCATATCTTTTCAAGTATCCATAAAGAATACGGTTAAGGTAAGAAAAAGAAAGAAAACAAAATGGTGGAAAAGATAGAACAAAAGCAACTGCATAGGAACCACATATCATTGCAGTGATTGGCTACTAAACTGCTTAGAAAAGAAAACTGCATAATCTGTCTGCATTTTATTGTTTGGACCATTCAAGTTCCTTTTTTTTCCCCTTCTTTCTCAAAAGGAAAGAAAAAAGTCTGACAAACCCCTTGCAATGGAAATTACTAATTTTCTAACTTGGAACCATCTTCACTTTAAATGATGCTCTTTTCTCCTTCTTCCTCCACCAAGCTCACCTCGCCGTAAGCATCTTCATATGCATACACAAAACATAGGTAGTCATTGAAACAGGCTTAGAGAGAAGAGATTTTCAGGTTATATGAGAGATGGCCACAAATCAATCTGCTTGCAGTCTTGCAGAAGAAGATGAGTACATTAACATGGAAGTGAGCTCTTCTTTGTCTTCATCGAACTTCCATTGTCACTCCATTAGCTCTCCACCACAGAGCAGAGAGTTTGAGTTTCAAATGTCTTCACTTTCTAATGACACAAAAACTACTGCTTCTCCAGCTGATGAACTCTTCTACAAAGGAAAACTCCTTCCTCTTCTTCTTCCTCCTAGATTACAAATGGTTCAGACACTCCTCCAAAACCCGACAACTTCAACATTTGACAGTAAAAGTAAAGAACCCCTTTTAGAAATTACTAGCTCCAGTACACCTCTGACTAACTCCAACACTACATTGGACTCCTGCAATATCTCACCATCAGAGTCCTGCAGAGTCAGTAGTGAGCTAAGCCCAGATGAGTATTGCTTTGAATGGTCCTCTGAAACCAACAGTTTCATAGGAGATCTTCCAAAGAAGTCATGGACCAAGAAGCTGAAGCATTCCTCTCTTCGTCAAAAGCTCAAAGCTTCAACTGCGTATCTAAAGTCATTATTCAACAAATCTGATTGTGCGGACGAATCCTTTGTTAAACCGGGGCAGAATGGAGAAACAGAAAGTTATCCAAAAAGTAAGGGTCGTTTGAGCAAGAAGCCTTTTTGCAGAACTGATAATCAAATATATCAGAAGTGTAACACTCTCAAGAAAAGCATTGAGAAAGACACGGTAGAGGATGGCTTCTTTAATAATCAAAGAAGATCCTTCTCTGGAGTGATTCAGTGGCATACCACGACCAAGTTCTCATCTTCCTCATCTACATCTTCTTCTGGTTCTTCATCAACATCTTCATCTTTTTCCTTCAGTTCCAATGGGACTCAGGATCTATGTTTGTTAAAGAGAAGTAGCAGTGCAAACTCAGAGATCGAGAGCTCAATTGAAGGAGCAATTGCTCATTGTAGAAAGTCTCAGGAGATGTCTAGTCCAAGAAAATCTGCAAGTGAATCTTCAGAATTTGCAGTTACTGAGATAACATGTCTGATTCCCAGCTAAATTCATGAGTGAGCATTACAAATTTCTCATAAACGTTATGTTCTGATCTTTAATACAGATCAAGTTGACGTTTTTTTGCAAGCCCTGATTACTGGAAGTTGTCTTCTGCAGTTTCTTTTCCAACATTTTTGTACCATATAATAATCTATTGAGCTGACCACCGTTGGATTGAGCTTCAACTGTCATAATTGGCAAATATCTGATACCAAATTAGGATTTATCTTTAGAATTGACAATCAACCAAAATACTTAAATTATTCTAGAACAGTGAACAGATGAGAAACGTCTTTATCAGTCCCTCTAAAAATGGTAAATACCCTTTTCAACAAAAGATACAAAACCCTTTTTAGCTCAATAGTTTCTGAAAAAGATCAGGTCTTTTAGAAAAAAACTCACTTGTTCTTTTTACCCTACCACATTCTTTTTCGCTGTTTCCCAACCCTAAGTTCCTGAACAAAGAACTGTGGAAGATATGATAATAGTGTTGCTTGGAAGTGAGGAAAATCCTCTTTTTTCTCCGTCTCTTTTTTCTGTAGTATAAGTTACTCAAAGAAGTTCTGAGAAGTTTCCATCCTGGCTGAATCATTTTAATTGATTGTTCATGATCACTGGAAAAAGAATCCTGATTAACTGATAGACTTGACTTGCTGATACTGATCTAGTGACATTGTTTTTATAGAATTTGTTTGACAAATTCTTCAGAACAGTAAATAACTTTAGTGTGTACTAATTTCATCCAAGAAAACTGCTTAGCTAGCTTCAATTACATTGTTTTGAACCTCAGCTATATCTTCTTTTGCAATTTTCCCAGGTATCAACAATTTCTCAGAAAGACTTGTGTAAATGGTACTTCTCAGCGAAGAAAATCGGTTCCCGGTCCAAAGTTGAATCAACTACTCAGTGCAGAAGTGATTCACATAACCAGAACTGAACAGCACAGACATTATTTAAACAGTTATTAAGGATGTCCCTTTTATTATCATGCACTTGGAAAATATCCCAATAATCACAAACCGCTTACCTATTCAGTATTCACACATACTGAACAAGATTCTGAAGAAACATACATGCTGCATTGTGGGGACGAGTTTGAAAGTGGAACATGTGAGTTATGTCAGGAGAGAATCAAAGGGATGAACAAGATTTTATAGGAGATATTTTTTAAATTAAGGACTATACTTCCCAAGATTGTCATCTTGCTATAAGAAAATCCTGAATGATCACTCTCTTCAATGAGTATCAGTAGAACTTCTGATGCCCTCTGACACTAACCTCACCATTCAGATTTTGTTACTTGTTATGCCACCTATGTTAACAGATTGTCTGCAGCAATCAATGTAATGTTGGTGTAAGTTCTGAAATTCCACCGAACAGAATCAAAATTTCAAATTACAGATTACGAGTTAAGCGATTGTAGTAATTAAAGATGATTTTAGAGTAGTTACAGATAATGCTATTATAATTGTGATCATGATCCAGAGAACATAAAACTTATTTCTAAAAGAATACAAAACCAAATTTTTATTTTAATGTATGGATTTAAAATGTCATAAACACACATTTTTCCTTTTTAAAAAAATTCCAATTTTTATACATCATAAAAATTTCCATCCTCTTTAAGTTAATAGTGAAATTCAACAGAATCTCCAAAGCTGGCACTCTAACTACTGCTTCCAAATTATAGACAGGCACATCCGTACCAATGAAAACCCATTAATGTCATGACAGGGAAGTTCATGTTATTTCAATCTTAACCCTGCAAATTTCAATCTTACGTCAAGCAACCTCTGAGTCTTTGCCAAGCATTTAGCAAGTTCCAAGATGTCAGACATGTCCTTACAGGAGTAGATCCAAGTGACCTCACTCGTTAGTTACACAAGAATTTAGCAAGTTTCAACCTGACAGTCGCTTGCTTTCAGCTCAGAAGCCAAAAGGGTTGTGACTAGATTCTGGAGTATACACAAAATCTGGAGGAAAATTGTCTATACCTGTCTAATAACCTAAGAAGTTCGAGGGATGATCTTTATACTGCAAACAGTTTTTTGTACTCGTTCTCCAGGATCTCTGATTCTGGCATCCGTGACATTGATCCTGATAGTGACCTACTCATTGACTTTCGCAATTTAGAAGCCTCAATTCTCTGCATGACTACCCAATAACACAACGTCCCAATTGTGGCTACCATGATCACTGTCCCTATAACTGTTACACAAAGTGCCAACCACCTTTCCTTAGTCCCCACAACATCATATGCCAGTGCAAGAAATGCAACTGAAATTAGCATACAGGCCAACCACATTAGCTTGTTGATCACTGATACTAGTTGCTTCTTAGCCTTTCTCTCTATCACTACAACCGAGGTTTGAACAACCACCACAGCCAGTGATATGAAGAGAGCAATTGAGTCAAATATAATGAAAATCAGAAATTCAGGTTTTGGGGCAATGTTTGCTTCTCCTGCAGATTGTCCTGGAGCAAGGTTTGCTGGATCATCAGCATACTGGCCAGGAACTTGGAAAATGCCTGCGAATGCAACTGTTGCAATGAGGACTGCGACGATTGTTGTCGAGTTGATTGCATTATTCAGACTTTCAGTTTGCATTTTGTTGAGACGCTTGGCTATGCCTTGAACACGTTTACGCGTCAAGCGTGTCGTCTCCAGCTGGTTATGGACTCCATGTTTTATATCACTGACAGTTTGCTTCAACTCCCGTGCAGGATTTGTTATGCTTGGCTTCAGGGATCTGGCAGGATGAACACCATTCTCTTCTAAGATACATGCCGTATCGGTGTGCCCATTTTTCTCTGCAGTGTCAAAGGCAGTTTCTCCAGATCTGTTGATTGCTGTTTTGTTAACTCCTTCATGGACAAGTAGCTTCTTAACGATCTGCAAGCATGGAACCATTGCTAACTTCAGGAATTGCAATCCCGCAAGACAGATCATACGGACTCTTTCATGACTATGTTTAAAATCAAACTGAACATCAGGATCCAACATAAAATAAGGGCTTATCTAGGTTTGCTGAAAAGATTCTGATCCCCAGGATCCCAAGGGTACGTATTGCATTTCCAGGGGTACTAATTACTGACAGAAACTCACAAAGAGCTTCGTACATGAAATCTATATACAACCGGAATTTCTTTATGCGTTGTTTTGCTTTCAATTTAACAAGACACTTGCAGAAAGCAGAATCAACATAAGTTTATGTTTAATTTGTAATTAAATGCAGGAGGTTAGATAATCATATGATTGCAGAATAAAAGTTTGTGAAAGCAGGTTTCCAGGAAAAGGGTCCAAGGGAATGAGAATAAGAATACCTCAGCTCTGCCCTTACGACTTGCAATATGCAAAGCAGTGTTTCCTTTACTGTCAACCATGTTTATCAGGGAAGAATCTGACATTATCAGCTCTTCAACGACCTCAACATTCTGTCCCTTGACCGCCATATGCAGAGCTGTCTGGCCTTTCTTATCAACCCTTGTAGCAAGTGCAGCTTCTTTGCTCAGTAAGACCCTCAAGATCTCCACATGTCCGTTCCTCGCCGCCGAGTGCAAGACCGTTTTGCCGTTGCTTCTCGGTATCAACGCAAGGCCGCTAACTCTTTCCAGAAGGAAATTTGCTACCTCAACATGTCCCTGAGACGCAGCAGAATGCAAAGCTGTGGTATTCGTTGAATCACAAGTCATTGATAGCTCAGGATCGACCTCCATTAAGACCTTCAGAATTTCTGCATCAAAAGTGAGAGAAACTTATAATCTGAATCACACTCTTTCCATCCCAAATTTTAACAGTAATTTTTAGTCGATCAGTTCTAAGTAACCACACGAAAGCTTAGAGTTGTCAAGTAGAAGCAGCAATCTTGGGTCGAACACTACCTGTATCACCATCTTCTAAAGCCTCTACAAGAATTACAAGTTTAACTCTAGAATCCTTACCTAAATCACCTTGTTTCGCAGCGATGTGAAACGGGTCGTACCCGTTTCTTGCTTTGAGACCAGCCGAGGTAGTATCACAGTACTTGATCATCTCCTTCACCAAATCCACATAACCACACTCTGCAGCCACATACAAAGCTGTCTCTCCTGACTGGTTTTGCTTAGCTAAAAGTTCCTTCAACTCTGTTTCTGTACTCTCAGCTATCATTTCCACAACCAACTCCAAATCTCCCGCTCTCGCCGCCGCATGAAACGCCGGGTCATCGCGTTTCCCGGTCAACTGTTTCACCATCTTGTTCTGCCGCAAACCTCGCCGTATCTCCTGATCTTCCATTGAGCAGCAGTCGATGAACAACAACCAACAGAAAACCCTGCTGATCCTGGCAAGTTCTAGAGCTCTGGATTAAACCCCCCGGAATTTTTTTCCCGTGGAACAAGATCAATAATCGTTTATATGAAGACAACCAAGCTGGGATGAGATGGTTTGGAGGATTCAGACAAACTGTGCACGTGGGTATCTAGGGTGTTGATTCCTATATATGCTTTGATCATTAAATAAACATCCCACTTGTGTTAAACAAAAGAATGTCCTTCCAAGTAGCTGACGGTATTGAACATAATAAGATATTGAAAGAACTTTTGGAGCAAGGACAAGGACACAGGAGTTTGAAGAAGAAGCAGAACAAGAATGTTTTATATTGTGACCAGGACAATTATTGGAGTGGTCAGTGAACCAACTAAAACTCAAGTCTCACAAGTAAAGTAGGGATAGACTATGCACTCAACTTTGAAAAAACGGAGTTTGAAGTTGAATTTTGGTTCTGAGAGTGCACGAGGTTGATGCTTAGCGAAGGGGAAGAAGGATACTTTTGAAAGTTGCAATAATTGTTAGCTTTGACTCCGAGAATAGTGGGTCAAAGCCGCCGCCCACATCATTGTGTTGGTCACATGGACACCTCACACATCATTTTGTCTTTTATTAATAATAATAATAATAATAATAATTATTATTATTATTATTATTATTTATTGTTTTTATTTTTAATAAAATTTTGTTTATTTAATTTTTTTAGTTTTAGTATTCATTTTTTTCAATTTTCAAAATTTATTGACAACACATTGTTTTTTGTTTTTTAATCTGCTTTATTATTAGTTAAATATATATTATTTAATCGT
>JANZLH020000071.1:454699-477258 GCA_026770325.2 Erythroxylum fimbriatum
TATTATTTCCAGGAGGGGGAGCTTGGCTCCAGTAGTATTATATCTAATTGTATCGATATATCATCAATACAAGCAATCTCTATAGAGGTTCCTATCAGTATCTACCTTATTTCATGGTTCTCACAAGTGTACACTAGTCACTTGAGGTTATTCTTTGAGCTCGGATATCACTATGAATTGAAATGGAATGATGGGAAATACGGCCCTGGTCTCTATTCTTGCCAATAATAGGAAATCCACAGGATGTTGCTTTAATGTAGAGAGAATAACAAATGACTTTTTGTGAGTAACCCTGAAAATGTGTTCATACTTTTGCACGTTTCACTTAATGTTGATGGCATATGATTTGCGTCTGAATCAGAAGTTAGTTGCAGGAATATGACAAGAACTTTTTCAATAACAGGTAGATGGATTGGTGGCATTAATGGAAGGTGAGCATGTGGGACCTTTCAATCTTGGCAACCCAGGGGAATTCACTATGCTAGAGCTTGCTGAGGTATGTCATTCTTGTAGTTCCTTTCAAATGCAAATAAAAGCCATCAAGCCACTTATTTGCTTACTTGCATAGTGGTGGGAAGCAATTTGGGTAGTTTTTTGATTGTACTAACATCCTAAAAAATGAATTCTTAGGTTGTGAAAGAAACAATTGATTCAAGTGCAACCATAGAATTCAAGCCAAATACTGCTGACGATCCACACAAAAGAAAACCAGATATCAGCAAAGCAAAGGAACTACTGAACTGGGAACCCAAAATTTCTTTGAGAGAGGGATTGCCTCTCATGGTCAGAGATTTCCGTAACCGCATAATGAACGAAGATGAAGGGAAGCAGCTTTAGATATTACACTCGTTTTGTATAGTGTTGAAAGAACAAGTGGTTACTATTTGTTCATTCCATGATTGCAGATCGATGGTAATGCAACTTGGGAGGACTATAGCAGTGTATTGCTTCTTATATGGTCAGTGTTATCTGTTGTTAAATCTGTGCCTTATGCTCATTGGCACAATTGATATTCTTTTATTTTTTTTTCGTTAGAACAAATTTTGAAACCTTTTTTCTGTACTGAACTGCATCAGAGTCAGCTCTAGTGAAACTTAATAAACTTTTATGACAGTTATGCAATGTGCATGTCTTTGTGTCTGTTCTGAGTTATTTTCATTCTCCATCTTCCAATGACTTTCAGCCTTCTGGTCACTTGGAAAAGAGTTTAAATTATATGAAGCTATAATTTAGAATGTAAAACCAATCATTAAATAAAATACCAATTTTTTAGTTTTTTTAAATAACTCTTATTATTAAAAATTAGCTGATTTATTAATTAATTAATTGCATGTCCAAAATAGGAAAGAAAGAGGTGTTTCTACGACTCTACCACCGAGTGAATTATGTTCCACTTAATTCCTCTTTTTTATGGCCACATATCTTTCAGGCCAAGGACGGCTCAAGTTTTTGTGGGGTTCATTCCAAACTTACTCGAACTACTATTCAACAAAAAATAAGAGCTTTGGTTTCAACTCATCGGGATAGAGATAGGCGAAAAAGTAATATTCCACCAATTAATAACCTAGGATTTCAGAATTTTTATAAATTAATAAACTAGATAATTTTGTTTTAACAGTTTCTTTTTTTCAATTAAACTTCAATGTTTTTTACCAGTTTTATGGGTAAGGATAAATTTTGCAATCTTATTTTAAAATTTTATTATATATTGATTTTTTAAATTTTTGATCCAATTTTTAAAATATTGAATAAAAAATTTAAAAGGAGAGAAAATAACTTTCGTCTTATGGTTTAACGAGGTAAAGGTTCAATCATAAAATTTTGTGCGGACCAATTTTTTGGTTCAGTTTCTAATTTTTCGATTTAGTTTATTTTAATGACCTTGTTATTAAAATTTAATCAATTCATTAATTAATTGTCCGATCTTTATAAATTAAAATAAACCAGTTAATTTTCTTTCAACAGTCTCTTTCTTCAATCAAACTTTAATTTTAACTTCTTTTACGGAAAGGAAAACTTCTTTTTAAATCTTATTTTAAAAAATTTATTTTTTAAATTTTTATTGCCGTTGAATTTTTAAATTTTGTATCTTATCGGTTTAATTTTAAGTTCGATTTTTAAAATATTGAGTAAAACAATTTCACAATGAGAGAAGATAATTTGTCTTTATAATTTTTTTAAAAAATAAGAGATACGTGTTTCTTTTTTTTTTATAAAAAGGAAGTACGAAATTAGATTACACAACAAGTCTAGAGATATAAAGTCCCGACATATCCTTCGAGAGGAGAATGTGTTTCTTTTACATTGATGCTTGGGCAAAATTGGGGACCAAATAAGCTATCCCTTATTTGGTAACACTTGGGTGTTGGACCATCACAAGAAACTAAAAGCATCCACTATTCTCTAAGTCATATTACAAACTCGTAGGCCACTTGTTACATTGTGAAACTGTAAAAGATATGGAAGGCCCTCGACACCAACCCCACGTAGTACACGACACCCATTTCTTCCTCCTGTCAAAAACTAAAACGCCCACACACACATGCACGTAACATTTGGACCACAATGGTCGGCTAGCTTTCTCCAAACCCTTTGGTTTTTAGCTACTCTGAACTTGTTGATACAAGCTTTTTGCAATCTGTCAGTCGTTGAAGCTTTGAACACCTATAGGTCATCACTAAAAGATGAAAAGGATGCTTCTTGTAACTACTATGTCCCACTTTGTGGTACTAATCAATAATCATTAGCATCCAGAAAAAAAAAATTTTTGGTAAAGGCACATAAACTAAAGGTTACAAAATGAGACGCGGGAGATAAATCTAAATGATATCTTCGCCGAGGACCAAGGTGCACTCTGAGGGGGCATGGATTAGAGTGGTAACACCTGTGTCAAAAGTTACAGCATAGTTGGCAAGCCAATCTGCACAGCAATTTTCCTCGCGGTAAGTATGACGGGAGATCACAACCTAATTGCGATTTAGTAGTTTGTTAATGCCCATGATGAGAGGATTTTGCGACATGGTGCGGTTGTTAGAGTCTGACAGAATCTACATCGCTAGCTGAGAGTCAAACTCCAAAAGTAGCTTGCGGCAGCCCAGAGCCTAAGCCAGGTTCAGCCCAGAAAGGACGCCCCAAAGTTCGGCAGAAACCAATGAGCACCAACCGATGTTCTGAACAAAGCCGGCGAGCTAAGTGCCCAAGCTATCCCAAATGAGGATGAGGAGAAAAAGCAAAAAAGAACTGAAAAAGGAAACAAAAAAAAAAACTCAAAAGGGTCATCTTTACCATATGGGCTGGCTGGGACATAGTAAAGCTAAAGAAAACGTAGCATCCGATTCCATAAGCTTTGCGGATAGAATTGGACTTGATGAATGAGAAAGAAAGTGACTTTTGTGTCTATCACCACCCACAAGAAGAAACAATTCGATTCAGTTTAATCTCTGGCAACGGAAGCATATGTTCCTAAAGAATCTTAATAATGTTCCACAATTATAATCATACTCTGAAACCATCTTCATCTCTATCTATATTTTTTGATCTTTCGTGTATAATCCCGCATAATCTCGAATGTTTCAAGATCTATTTGTAATGGTAAGTCACCCTCTTCCCAAATTCTCCTGCACAGGGATAGTTCTTTAGGTACTTATTTGTCTAAGATACAACCAAGTTAAGTACTCTTTATCACCAAGTAAAAACAAACCAAATAGAGGTGCGGATAATCAGCAATTTCAGTATAATTCTCTACTCCCGGGCAATCACAACTTAATAGCCAGAGAATGGATCGTGAAAATTAAGCATATATATCGAGAGGCTAATAGAGCTGTAGATTGACTAGCTAACTACGTCAATTCTCTTGAATTTGACATCTACCTGCTTCAAAACTCGCTTATAAATTGTGTATCTATCTTGCTAAAAGATATCTCGGAGATGTCTTTTCCCCGACTAGTTAATTAAGATTTCGTGTATTTCTTTTGCGGATCAACAAAAAAAACAAACAAACAAACCAAATGGTGTGCTTAAAAGGTCTCTATTTTGTTTTTACTCTAAATTTCACAAGTAACCTCTAATGTATTGGACAGCATTCATGAATAAAATATGGTTCAAACCATCAAACCAGGCCAACCAGCGTTCTTTGAGAAGTACTGTTTCTACACTAAACAATCATGAAAGGAATTGATATCTCCCAAGCTTCAGCAGCCATATGCTTAAACATGGATCAACCTTCCTCCTCCTCTCCATCATCATCCAACACTCAACTTGGCGGCCGAGCAATCGACCGCCATAATCCCATCATCAGAGACCAGAAACGAAGCCCCAGGAGTTTTCCTGTACCTACTTGTGCTTCTGAACCACCCATCGACCCACAACCTTACCATCTTCCTCATAAGAGTAACACTGCCTCGGCTAATATCAACAAGAAAAACGATAAAAGCAAAAGAACTTGTTCAAAAACGAAGGATCAAAGAGGAAAGAAAGTCTCTTTCAAGCCAAGTGAAGATGTTAAGAGGAGTTCTACTTGGACAAAAGAAGTTGAGAAGAAGAGCTGGAGTGGTCCTAGTGATTTTATCACCCCTCCAGGGTCTTCTAGGTATCTTTTAAGTGAAACAGCTTTCTTTGACGGGTTGCCACCAGATTTTGATCCTGTTTTGTCACTGGTTCCTGCTGAATCCGACAAAACTCAAGCTCAGAATCAAAGTGAGTCGACAGCTTCATCAACTTCTTTGTCTTCCCGCTCAGACAGGTCTCCAAACCAGGTTTGGTCTCTTTGTTTCTACAAATTGTAGCTTAAGAGCCGAGTTTGAGATTGTTCAGTTGATGAGTTTGGATGTTTCAGGTTGTGGTTTTGAGAGTTTCATTACACTGCAAGGGGTGTGAAGGAAAAGTGAGGAAACATTTATCGAGAATGGAAGGTATGAACTCGTCTCTTTGTCTCTTTCCCACTTCTATTCTGTGCCTCTCCTTCCATATCCAACTCTGCTTCCCTTGGATTTCCCGCATATCCTTTGTTTCACTAAATCCATTATTCTTTTCACCTGATCTGCCTTTAAAATCCTTAAACTGATTTTGTGATTGATTATTTGCACAGGTGTGACATCCTATAGCATAGACTTTGCAGCGAAGAAGGTGACGGTTGTTGGAGATGTGACGCCCGTGAGTGTCCTAGCGAGCGTGTCAAAGGTGAAGAATGCTCAATTCTGGTCTCCTGCAATCCCAGTTCATGGCTCAAACAACCCAGAAGACCAGTTGATACCGATGTGTTAAAATTGCAATTATGGTGTAGAATGTTAATCATATTGTAACCAGCACTTAAATATTTAAGTCGCAGTTAAATGATACGAGAGGGTGGTTGTGAACAGGATAGTAAACCAGTTCGACTCCAACCAAGCCAATTGGGCAGATCAGATCGAACAGTTTCTTCGAAAATGTCGTTCAATCTCAAAAATGCCATTATCGTCGAATTGATCTTAAGCAAAGAGATCATTGTTTCAGAGGTTCATAGTTGCATTCGTGTTTTGCAGAGTTTGTGTGTGTTTGATAGGACAAACAAAGCCCCAGCCTGGCCCAAAAAAAATGTGTTGAGTAGCTCGACCCAAAGCTCAATCTAAGCCGAGACCCCAGGCCCAATCAGACTTGGGCGGCCCTAATTAAATATAAATGGTAAAATTTAAAAATGACTTTATTTTATTTTAAAAAATTAAGTTTTAAAATGATCAACTCCGGTTGAATCTATTAACTTTAGATCGGACCGAACTAATTTGCCAAAGAGTTAGTGTTATGGTGTATTATGGCTTAGAAGGATCGAAGTAGTCTAAAATGATAACAACAACAACAACAACTCAGTAGAAGTTTAACCGAATGCAAAGTTTGATGATGCCTAGAGAAGCTATTTATAATCTACCCATATACACTAAATAAATAATTAATTAGTATGCAAATATAAAATAAAAATAAAAATAGACATGAAAGATAATACTAATAAAATATAAATAAATATCTATAACTAAAAATATAAAAATTAACAATAAAATAAATACTACAATAAATATAGAATAAGGAATAAAAATAAAAGATAAAATAAGTGAATAAATAAAGAAACTAAATTCACTGATTTAACAGTAAAAAATTTGAACCAATTAATTTTTTGGTTCGATTTTTAATTTTCTTACTTTAATGATCTTTATTGTTAAAAACGATCAATTTATCAAGTAATCGACTAAACTAATTGGTTTTTATAAATTAAAATAAACTAATTATTTTTCATTTAACAGTTTCTTTTTTTATTACATATTCTTCTTCAATTATATTTCAATTCTTCAATTTTATTTAATCTTTAATCGATTTTATGACGTTATAATACCAATTGAACATTTTAAACCTTAAAGCTCGTGTACAATTGGTATTAATTGAATCTCAATTCTCAACCTATGTATTTGATTGGTCTACTAAGTCTTCAGTTTTTGATGAATCCTTCTTGTATTTTTTGGAAGATTGAATATATAACTAATTTGAAAATAAACATATAAATTTTAAATTTTTTTTTGTCTAGACCAGGGTATCCACCCACCGATTCAGTGACTAATCTTCTCGCTGGTTTGTAGGCACCTCACAAGATAGGACAGCTGGCCTAAGGATTATAAATTTTAAATTTCACAATAACATTGATTAACCATGAGCTTAAATATTATTTTAATACTTAGATATTTTATTAAAAAATTGACAATGATATTCTAAGACAAAGAAAAAGTAGTTACAAGCTAGGCCCAATTGGATAGAGTTTACAGTTACGTTCCAAACTACTATTCCTTGTGATTTCTAACGTTCGTCACATTAAGAGTTGGAGTTTTAATAAGATTAGACCAAACTGAGTTTTAAACAGTAAGATAAGACAAGATATTTTAAGTTTAAAACGTTTATCTAAAGAATTTGAAGCATGATTAAATAAGACTGTATTTAATTTAAAGTTAACTAAAAAAGATTAATGAATAAAAATTTATTTATTTATTTTAAATTATAAAAATATATTAGATTACAAAAATTGATATTTAATGATAAAGATTATTAACATAAATCAAGCTAAAAAGTTAAAAACTGAATCAATAAATTAGTTTTTTTTTGGACAAGAAAAGGTAAGAACTATTATTCGCTTTCAAGCCGAATAGAGTCGTAAATACACATAGGTGATCGTTGGGATCAAGCCACCTTGTCCGTCGACATGGTAAAAGCTCCAGCAAACCTATGAGTTATTCCATTTGCGGACCATCTAACAAAGACCAATTACATATCTCTTACCTCAGTGAGAAGGATTTATAGTCTGAAACTAGTAGTTCGAAAACAGAATCATCTATATAGTTAGGTTCAAGAATAGCCCGAACACAAGATTGGACATCGAATTTCAGAATAGTAGGCGACCACCCGACATCCTTAATCCAACTCAAGGCTTCTTGAATGGTCATAACCTCACCGTTTTGGCATCAAAGTGACCCAGGACAACTACCTGCATAGCGATAATAAAAGATCCAAAGAAATCCCGAGTTAGTTGATTCAAAGCTCTTACGATCGTACCATTCAAACCAATTCGATTTGTTAATCATAAGAATTACTTATTTCACTTCTTTAGTTAAACATTGCATTTCTTCCTATTCATCTAACCTCTCTTGTTTTGTTAATAGTTACAATTTCCTGTTAAAGTGCCACACTCCTAATGTGTTTCAATATGTCTTTATTGTGTTAGATCTGGTTTTCTTAATTCACTTTGTTTCTATAAATTTGCGGCCAAAAGTATATTTTGAATCATGACATTTTCAAAGCATTCAAAACATATCCTAAACAAACGAAAAATTTAACGCAGATAACTTCTTATTAGTTAATCGTCACGTTAATGTTAATGTGGTATATTTTTATTTTTAAATAGAAAGTGGGTTCCACTGTCACGTAACTATGTGCATATTTTTGGTTAATTTAAAAAATTAATTAGGTAACAATGTAGCCACTTTTTTTTAAAAAAATAAAAATAATGTGACGTTAGTATTAACATCACGTTTAATTGACAAAGAATTAAGTCTATCAAATTTTTCGTTCATTTAAAGCTTGTTCTAAACATTTTGAAAATGTCAGGACTAAATTTAAACGCTTCAAAACGTTAAGGTTCAAGTTATATAATGTTGTAAATGTTGAGGTTCAAAATGCAGTTTTGGCCTAAACGAGGAATTTAAAGTATATTGCAAGATATTATGTTACTTAATGTTATTATAAGTTTAACTTATAAAACATTAGGAGGTTAATGAAAATCGATAATTTGGAATTAAACAAAATAAGTATTTATATAATATGTTATTTAACTTTTTAATTCATTAAATTTATATTGTTTATATATCATATTTTAATTTATTTACTTATCCTATAATTTTTTCTTTTTATGTATTACTTGTCAATTTTATAATGAACTAATTTTGGTTAAACCTTCAATTTTGAATTTTTAATTTTACCAATTTAATTTCTTATTCGATTTTTAAAATAATAATTAGTGAACTAAAAAAATTTACAACAATCTATTTATTTATAATAAATGAAATTGTTAGGACGTGACTATAAACTTAACAAGTTTTTAAAAATAATATGAAGAAAATGATAACTATGACGATTTAAATTATGAATAAGATAAGCATTAACTTACTTCTCATGTATGTTGGGTATAATTATGATAATTATATTTTCTAATGAAAATAAATATTAAATTCACTATTTTATATATTATAAAATTTCATTAAAAATTTTATCTTGATATTTTATTCGTTTATTCAATTCAAATTAGACAAGATAAATAAAAAAATTTTAAAAAAATAATATTATATTATTTTAACACTTAGATATTTTATTTAAAAATTGAAAAATTATATTCTAACACCAAAAAAAGGATTCAAGAGTTGGAATTTCAATAAAAAATTTATTCTTAAAATATTAAATTTAATTATATTCAAACTAAAGATAAACCCATTTAAACATGATTAATGTATTTAATATTTATAATTACGTAATTATATGATTTTGGTTGGATAAGTAATTGAAGAGATAGAGAGAGAAAGGCGGAAACGTGAAAAATTCGGAATAAATCACTCACGCGCGCACACACTCTCCTACATTATCACCTTCACCTCACGTCCTGCTTCCCACTTCCTGAGCATCTCATCCCATAATGTAACAGACACGCAAGTTTCAGTTATCAAAGGTGTCAACCACCTCAACAACAGCTAAACACTTTCACTTTCCTTAATACTCTCGAACTCTCTCCTTCGGTTTCTCATTTAAATAACTTCCCTCCTGTCTTCTTCTTCTTCTGCTAATTTTGTCTTACCCACCCTGGTTTTTTCTTTTTCCTCTGCGGTTCTCTCAAACATCTTGAGCTTCTTTGTCTTCACTTTCTGAAACCAGTTCCAACAAACTTGGATAGCATGTATAACTCATATTATCCTGAACAACACCAAGGACATTCTTACGATGGTGATGATGACAACGATGATGATTGGCTTAAACTCTCACTTGGCAGATCCTATTTTAACCCCCCTTCTTCACCAACCCATCAGGAGTTCTCTCCTCTCACGTTTCAACCCTTTTTGCCCCCTCCGGTGGCTTACTTTCCAGTGCCGGCACAGCCACAACAGCTGCCACTGCTGGTGCCGCAACTACCTAATGACCCCCCTCAATCTCAGCAACAAGAGGTCATTGCGCTGTCTCGGTCTTCGGGTTCTCGAACCCGTAGACCTCCAAACCAGACTTCGAGTGAAGATGATGAGAGCAAAACTGTACCTGCGCCGTATCCATGGGCCACGAACAGGAAAGCCACAGTTCATAGCCTCAAGTATCTTCTGGCCAATGGCATCACAACTATTTCAGGCGAAGTTCAGTGCAAGAGATGTGACAAAACATACGAAATGGAGTACAATCTTGAAGAAAAGTTTGGAGAGGTTGCGTCGTTTATATTGAAGAACAAGTACAGCATGCACGATCGAGCACCGTCGGTTTGGATGAATCCGACCTTGCCGGACTGCAAGTTGTGCAACCATAGCAACTCTGTGAAACCAGTCTTCCCGAAAGAGAAAACATGCATCAACTGGCTGTTTCTGCTTCTGGGACAAATGCTTGGATGCTGCAAACTCAGTCACCTCAAGCACTTCTGCAAGCACACCGAAAACCACAGGACAGGAGCTAAGGATCGTGTTCTTTATCTTACTTATTTAGCTCTGTGTAAACAGTTGGATCCAACAGGGCCATTCGATCTTGAACTTTAACAGAGTTTGACAACTTGCAGACGACAGATCGATGGATATATAGTTACCATATGAATCCAATAGCAGCAAAACCCATTGTTTAGTTCAGGTTCTTCGTTTAACTATTAGTTGATTTAAGTCCTCCATTTTCTAGTGAACCCATTTATTGTTTTTCTGTGTTCTTAAGATAGCATTCTCATTACTTTACTTAATTTCTATATAATTATTTCATCTTTCTTCTTTAAGTGTTCTTAATTATGTTCTTCTGATCTTCCTTAACCACGATTAAGTTATTGGATTAGATTAACAAGAGATGGTGAAGATAAGTTCTGATAGTTTTCATGTTGATCGAATTCTATTAATTACCCTGAATACACGACTATTCAAATTAAAATATGGATAAGAACAAGAAGTTGTTAGTTATTAACAATTATAATGACTTATCTCACCAAGTTTGTTGAAGATAATTCCTAGATTTTGATTACAAATTTAGTCTTATATAAATTAATAACTATTCAATTATTATTATTATTATTATTAATAAAATACTAAGTACGATTTCTTTCATTAACCAGATTTATACAAACTTTTCAGGTAATTTAAGAAATTTTTTAAAAATACTTAATTTTTAAAATTTTCAAAAACATCTCTGAATAATTAAATTATTAATTTAAATCAATTTTAATTGATTCGTTTGTATTTAAAAGTTGAATTGATTTACTATATTAGTAACATTTAATTAGCTCATGTCTTACGTTTATATTACAGGTATTTATCATTATTTTTTAATTGAAATTTTAAAAAAGAATTTAATTAAAAATTGAAAAATAGAAAGAATTTTTTACAAAATTTTAAAGATCAAAAACTTTTAAAAATTTTCTTAAGCTACAGGGGAGATTTGTGTTTTTACCCTTTTGACATGCTTAACTGAATAAGAACTTAGATGTTTCAATTTTTTGGGATTAATTACAAAAAGAAAATCCTAAACTTTAGTCAATTTTGTAATTATAGTTCAAACTTAAATAATGACAATTAAATACTCAAGCTTTCGATTTTTTTCAATTTTTTCAATTCTAACCTGACGTCATTAGTTTCATTAACGTTGCTGACGTAGCTTGCCACATAAGACAGAAATTCTAAATGCTTATACATGTCAGACTTAATTAATTTTAACTAATTAAGTTTAACTCGTTTTGGGATTGAAATCTCTAGATCAAACTTTATCTTGCCAGCACGAGAAGATAACGACACTCTATCATGTTACTATGAGACGACAACAACACAAATTTTAACAATCTGAATGAAATCTCACTTTGCCATCCTGGGTCATCTTTCTTTTTGTGCAAGAAAGAACTAATTTAGGGTTTTTAATTCTACATATTTAGGCAGTAAGTTTAATTTAGAGATTTCAATTCTAAAATGACATAGTTTAATTATGCTTAATTAAATCTAACGTGTATAAATCTTTAGGATTTTATGTCTTATGTGGTAAATCACGTTAGTAATGTTAATGAAAATACTAAAGTCGGGCTAAAATTGAAAAATTTTAAAATTGAAGTACTTAAATTGACACATTTTAAAATTTAGGCTATAATTGCAAAATTAAGTAAATTTAGATTTTTTTAATTAACCCTATTTTTTATAGTCATTTTATATGTCTCATGAATTCTCCTTCCTAGTTCATTACTTCCTTTCAATTTTGACCTAATTTATTGCCACCTTTCAGCTTATGAAAATAATGTTAGTTAATTACTATATTATTGTGTTGCATAATTTCTTGTTCTCCTTTTATAGTGCTTTCTAATTCTGGTGAGACTGTTCGTGGACTCAAATGAATCTTGTGTGTGTGCATAGCAATTTAGTGTTGCATGTGGCGTCTATATATTTTCTGTTAGTAATTTTCACACGATCACAAATTTCCTGTTACTTTTTATGTACTCCTGTTTAGATTAAAGAAAACACAGACCTACCTCTCAATTCTTCCTCAGGTATATGTTAAAATCTAGCATGAGTGAAGTGTATTCTACTAGTCCGTGGGCATAAAAAAGGTGGGAGTTGTACCTCCTAAGATCTTTTGCTCAATTCTTGTTTTCTGCATCTTACCTCCAATGATCAAACCTGAGCATTCTCGGTTTTTTCTCAAGCAGAGGATTTGATGATTCTTTATTGATCTGGTTATCTGCTTGCTTCGCTTTTTGTACAAGTTCCTCAACCAGAGGCAGATCCTGGAGATCTCTACATTGCTACTATTTCTTCCAATAATTCTTCTGTCAACTGTCTCTCAATTTCCCTACCTATTGTGTCAATGTCATTTCCCAAGTCCAGCCACTGCAATTCCCCTGTCAGCACTTCATCAGATACATCATCAGTACCTTTGCTCTGTTGGCTTGCAAGTACTTCGAAAAGTTTGTCCTTAAGGCCATTCTTTATCCACCTGGAACTAATCCTATTTGGTTGTCTCACCCAAGGGCATGGACTGGCAACTTGCTGGTAAATCACCAGTAGTGCTAAATTCACCCGATAAAACAGCAGCCTCCTTGCAGAACACGTCCAAGATGTGCGATTAATGTATATCTTCTCAAGCTCTTGAAAGACTAGGGGATTTACAGGCCACTCAGGAGAGTGCCATGAGGCTATAAAAGTATCAGCATCAGTATCAACAATTCCAGACTCATGCAATACATGCATCACATAGGAGGAGTCCCTGCTATCTTCAGACAGTCCGTTCTCTTCAGAAAATGGGACAGAGCTGTCCTCAACATCTTCATCACTTGACACAAGCATTCCATCAGCATATGCTTCTGACTCAAGCTTGAGGAGTTGAAGTTGCATTTTTAATCCTATAGAGCAGAAAAAATGATATTAGAAGTCATATAGGTTTAACTACAATGACATCAAGCAGATAATGTAGCTAACGGAATCCCCCAAAATTTTGTGAAACAATTCAATTTCCTTGCATAGGGGAAACTAGCAGCTAGAAGAAACATTAAGCATGGATATTCTTTTACATATGTTATGGATCGATTCAACCAAGCCAAATTATGAGTTAATTCTTTCTAATTCCTACGCAGTTTTAAGTATTTGATAATCAGATTAGGATCTACAACCTTTGTCTGTAGTAATCACAACCAAGATGAAATCTGTAACTTAGAATCCTAAGGTTACTGATTTGCAAGAATTCAAATTCCAAATTGAAGCCAAGCAGTGCTATAGCATTAGAAATATGCAAAACATTTCATATATTACCATGCAGATCCGCATTGAGACTTTCAAAGCATTCAGAACCAGAAGATACATCATCTGCAAAGGGGGTTTCAAGAACTGAAACAGGAGTAGGCTGATCATCCTCCTTAGAGCTTGCAGCAGATTCTAGTTCAACTACAGCATGCTGTGTGGGAACCAAGCCATTCTCAGGCGGGTCGTTTGGTGGCTCCTGGAAAGCCAAAATAAATGTTTGAGGCTATTTAATCATGTACAAAGGTCTGAAACAGATACTTAAACAAGCATCAAGACCTTTGCTGCTTTCAAGGACTGATATATGCTGCATTGATGAGAATACAAGTATAACGCTAATCCAATAAGATAAAATCAAACCTGTAAGCTTAAAACATCTGACTTGCTTGTAAGGGATCCCCTTTCTACCATTGTAGACGTTGATAGTTCTGGATCTGTATGTTGTAGAGACATAGTCATATCCTTAGTGGACTCAGCCAACACATCCTCAAGAACAAATTTGTTATCAACGACAGTAGCTGGTGATGTCTCAGAAACCACATAGTTCTGTTTAAATTGATTTCCCTCTGCAAAATTGCTCAGCATTTGATTCTGGCTGAAATCCATCTTGGTGGGAGTGTCAGCATCATCACTAGACGTGCACCCAGGGTGATGAGACTTCTTACTATAATTGTGCGATCTTGAATTTCGAGTGAATGAAGATTCTCTAAGACAGGAATTTTCATTTACCACCCTCCTGCTACTCTGCATAATTTCTTTTGACAACATAGACTTTCCCCTTGATAGAGTTTCCTGGCCCGTGCCACTTCTAGGACTACTAGCGGCAGTGGATGAAGCAGGAAGAGATTTTGATCTTGACAGATTTTGGATACATCCACCCTTCCAGCCATCCCTACTGCTAATACCGAACGGTTCAGCACACTCTCCTGGTTTGCCCACTAGTTCTCCACCTTCCCCCCTTTCACTCATGACCTCTGTCTTTGCTAGTCTCATAGCCCTATCGGGGATTCCAAGCATTTCACGAAGTGTGCCGCCCCTACTCACCATTCCCAGGTCCACAGACTTATGAGTTAATTTCCACCTCTCCGAGAGTCTCCTTCTAGCTTCTCTACTCAATGATGATTCTTTAGTACGGGATGATGAAGGCCTGTAACAACTGCTCAAGTCATTTGAATTTCTAGAAGTTAGTGACATCACCTCTGACTCATTCCCAGAATCATTTTCAGACCTGTCAGATGAACTTTCATCACCAGAATATCCTCTAAATGCAGATGATGAAAAATTTGTGGAACTACTACTGAGTGTAGTTCTAATTTGCCTAGTGACTTCCTTTGCAATTTCTCTAGGTTCTCTAGACTTACATTTTGATTTCGGAACATCCTGAGAACACTTTTTCTTGCGAAATGATTCAGGCTCCCAATTTCTAATACCAGAAACTCCTGTGTGATTCCTACCATATGGGAGAAATTCATGGGAGGAAAAAGTTGATGAAACAGTTCTGGTAGTATTCTGCACTTTCCCTATATTTGGTTTGAGTACAACAATCCTTGTGGCAGAACCTCCCAGTTCATCTTTGTCCTCTAGTTGAACTTTTGATGACCTTTGCAAATCTTGAGTATCACGTTTATCATGAAATTGGCGAAAAAAATCATGAGAATCTGTCAAATTAGTTCTAGTTTTTTCTTTCTCTATTTTGCATTTTCGGCCACTCATTGGACAAGTCAACGAATATAAAGATCTTCCGGATGAGATTTGACCACAGTGGCAGTTAGGAGCAGAGCTAAAAAGATCATGGACATGCTTCATAAATAATGAATCAGGTTGGTCAAGAAACTTCTGCAGAAGATCCTTATTGGAGTCTAGATCATCAATGGTATCATGAAACTGCTTTGAATTGTGAAGTTTTTCATTAGTAGAAAGCTGTTTACCATTCTTGAATTTCTGCTGTATGATTGCCATCTCAGCCTCATCGATCATTGAGTTTGCGGTGGCCTGTGGGGAGCATCTACTACTACACTGCATTTTTCTTGTATCCAAGACATCAAATACATCTTTAAATTCTTGCTCATCCTTTAAGTTTTTCCTAAACAAGCGAAGATTGTGTGAAATGCCATCCTTTTCATGCTTTTTGGTGGAAGCTAACTTCTGTAAATTCCCTGAGTACCTCTTTTGTTGCTTAACAGAAGGCTCCTGAGGAGGCAGCCCATCCAGGCCCATCATTCGGGCTATAACATTAGGAGACCTTCTTTTGGATTCAGCTTCTTTTGACATCTCTTCGGCTAAGAACCTTCTTATTGGTGTTCCAACCGCTTGCTTTGAAGATCTCCACCCAAACTCACCAACAACCTACATGAACCAGATAACTTGCATTTATAGATATACCCAGATCACACTTCATTAAGTTAATTATGATTTTCACTAAATTTTTTACCAAAATCATACATATCAATGAATGCCAACAAGTATCTCACCAATTCCTCCTCGGTAGTATTATCAGTAGTCTGAGAACTACAATCTCCCACCAATTTCGAGAAGTTTATCTTTTTCTGAGCCCGCCCTGAAAATAAATTCCTACTACAACATCAGAAGTCGCTTGAGTAAAACCAAACAGATATTTGAGGCAATGTAAGACAGTGGGAACTAAATCCACAAATGCAAGCTACCTAACCAAGAGTAGAAAAACTAAGAAAGGAAAATTTGAAAAAAAAAAAAAAGAAGAAGAAGCAGAAATTAATTTTGTTTTTCTTTTTATATTCATTCTCAATTCAATAAAATAGGTAAAAGAAGCAAACAAAATCATAACCCTAACCACTGTGTAAAAAGGCAACAAAGGCAATTCACTACACCTACTTTAACTAAAGAAGGAACAGAAACCGAAAAAATTCAAATTCCGCTGTTGACCTCTAAATCTAATACATTAAACTAAGCACAGTGAACGAGAGACACTGAAAACTACAAATAAATCCAAAAGGAATGTCTGCTTGTGCTTGGTGGCGAAGAAAATAACTGCAAAAAATGTGAAATCAAGTGGAACGAAACGAAAATACTAAATAAAATAAAGTATTTTTTGCTAAAAACTCTCATTCACTTTCTCTTCAGCCAAACATCATCCAGAAACCACGAGAAAGTAGAGAAACAAGCGAACAATTCACCTTCACCAAATCGACGACTGTGGGTGCGATCAGGATTAATGCTAGAGCTACAGGACGGAAACGACTCCATTTCGAGACATCAAACTACATCCAAAGTCGGTTGAACCTTCTAAAACACTCAGGTACTTGAGAAGAAGAAATCAAGATCAGATAACTTTTGAGCTCATTTCATGTATAATCTTCAAGACAAATAATTATTAAAAAAAAAGAAGAAAAAAACTAAAGAGGACCACACACACACACACACTCTTAGGTCTCCATAAATAGTACGGAGAGTGGGTGAGGAGATACGAACAATAAAGAGAGTGGGGATTCGTTAGAATCGATGAAGAAAGAGAGAGAGAGCGCGAGAAGGAGGTGTGAGCATTAGTGGCAAGTGCAGTTTTTGAACTTGCAGAGATGGCTGATGAGTACTCCCTAATTTATAAATGGTGATGTTTCAGATAAACGTAAAAAAAAGTTAATGAAATATCTGATACCCTTATTAATTACATATTAAAGTGCCTTAAAAATATAATCTGTGTAATCTGTGTAATTAAGATGTTAGAGAAATTAAAGGTTAATTTTGGAAGTAAAATTATAAACATGCATATAAATTTAAGAATGACACTTATTTTGAATAATTAAAATGTATCTAAAACGACACTTATTATGAATCAGAGGGAGTATCATTTTATTATCGATTGAATCAAGTTTCAAATTATTCAAATTCGATTGACCAGTCTTAAGTAGTTCAACTTGAGATTAACCAAACTTCAATCTAGATTCAAATAGAGAAAAAGAAAAAAAAACTTAAATTCTTAAGACGCAAATCTTAAAAGTTGATGTCTGATGAAGAGAAAGAACTTGTGCCTCGACTAACATACTTAGGATCTTAGTTATAGTCTTCCTTGTCTATCTTAAAGCTCTCATAGAGATCTGGTCTATTATATCGCTGGTGGTTTTTTGTTATCTCCGTAACCTTTTATTCAGGGTGCTCGGGACTTAATTACTTTTTAGAAAACAATAAAATGAATATTATAAATAAGGAAATATAAGTAAAGCGACCAAGTATTTATACATAAAATGTATAAAAAAAGCCACACACAATTTATAATTCATTAATTACATAAAACTTTCTACATAAATCCCTGTTTTTTTGGGTCTAACAATATCACAAGAGCACATTCCCAGAGTCATGGGATATCATCTCACAGACTCATCTAAAAGCTACCGTTTTATTGGATCACACAACACAACACAAGACAACATAAGCAGTCTGATTCTGATGATATAAATAAAAGCTTATGTCATAATTATTAATTAGAATGTCCCATTCTTAGCATTCAGACATGTATCCACAGCTTCATCAACTGTCAAGAAGACCTTTCCTCCAATCTTTCCCACAAAGTTGGAAAGTCTTAACTTGTGAATCACTTGCCACCTTGGATTGGTGATAGCCAGCTGAGAGATATAAATGGCACAAGTATAATAACTTCTTCCCTTCTATTTTTTTTTAAATGATGTTATATTAAAATTAAATTTAAAAGAATTTAGACTTAGGCCCAGGTTTTTCGAGCCTCGACCTGTCCGAGCACATTACAAACATACCTCGATGCCATTTGACACAAGATTCTTATGAAGTTCTTCCAGGGAAGCGATTCCTGATATGTCGATGTTTACTAAATCTGCCAAATATACATCAATTGATGAACGTCAGCACTCAGAGAACCGTAATATAAATCCTCAATCCTTTAATTTAAAACTATCTTGATTTAGTCAGGCACTTACTGGACATGTCAAGTATCACAAGCTGAGCACTGTTTTTCCCATTGTCTTCGACATTTCCTTCTTCTTGATCTTCAGTTGCCCGCTTTATGATCCTTAAAGCAAAGAAGAATAAGATTAACAAAAGTTAGAGCACACTATTGATGCTAATGGCTCTGCAGATTGACACAAGGTACTTAAATATACTTTTCTTTAACGAAGTTGGCGTTTGCGAAACAAATCAACCCGGACTTGACTCGGAGTACTAATACAGGAGAGGGCTTAATTGCCATAGGATATTGATGAACATCGCAGAAGATATCAGTTTCAGGGATTCTTCCAAGAACTTCTGTTCCAGGTTGGATTGATGTGATAATGATCTTCACGAATGATATTGTCACCTGAAACATCACACATAAGTGTATGTTCGTTCAAAAGAACAAGTTGTGTGTTAAAATTTTGACGGAAGATACGATCTTACTGCAGCAAGTAGGCCAATTTCGACAGATACAAACAACACTCCAAAGAAGGCTCCAATGCAAGCAAGGAAATCTAGTTTGTCAATCTTCCAAATCTTGTAAGCTTCGTTCATGTCAATTAGTCCTGGCAGAGCAGAAAGTATGATTGAAGCTAAGATTGCAGTGGGAGTGAAGTACAAGAGTTTTGTGAACAATTCCAGGGATATGATCACTGTCAAGGTCATAACAATGTTAGACATTGCAGTCTCACATCCTGCACTGAAATTCACCGCGCTTCGAGAAAATGAACCTGCGAAACCGACAAGTGTTTTAAGGTTGATTCATGAGCATCTTATGGAGACCAGCTACAATATAAGATTGAGGTTTAGACTCAAAGATCCCACCAGTTGCAACATAGCAAGAAGAGAAAGATCCAAAGACGTTCATGAATCCCATTGCAATCATTTCTTTGTTTCCATCTATGTGGTACCCTTTCACGGAAGCGAAAGACCGGCCTACCGCAATCGCCTCCTGCAACCAGAAAATGCAGAGAATCATGGAAATTCAGATTGGATACTTCCCAGAAGTTGTATTCTCAAGTAATAGATGCTTACAGCTAGTGCAACAACTGCAACAAGAAGTCCAATTTTAGCCACTTCCCCAGTATGTGAGCCATGAAACTGTAACTGTTGGACTGAGCTTGGGTTAAAACCCCCTTTGATGTGTTTTAAGATGTTGACTCCATGTTTATCAGCTCTTGTCAAGAACACAAATAGAGTTGACAGTACCACAGATATCAGAGGAGCAATGGCTGCCAACCAGAAGAGCTTCTTGTTCCTCTTTCCCTAGTAGAATTAGAATATTACTAATGAGCGTGACAACATTTGAAGAGAATATGGGTATCAGAAATTGCTACCTGAACTTACCACAAACCTCGTAATCAGGATGAAACATAAGAAAGAACATCCGAGGATGCAATTCTGGGGATTCCACTGTGAACCAGAGAAGGAAAATGGGATGAATTAACGGTTCCAAGGTACACCGAACAGTTCAGAGAATTTATAACAGCAGACAAGTCAGAAATGAAATATCGTTACAGATTGATGAACTGCTATCCAAGTAGCTTTAAGGACAGAGGTAACGTTAGTCTTGTTTGTGAAGTGAGCAAGCCCAAGAAGACCCTTTAGTTGTTGAAGGCCAATAACAATCGCAGCGCCTGCCATGAACCCAGCAACTGCTGCATGGGAAAGAAAATCAACCAGAAATCCCAACCTGAAGACCCAAAACCGAGGAATGGAGTATGATCCATATTTGCATTGAAAAAAAAAAGATGTTAAAATCAAATCTAATCAGGGTCATGAACCTGAGTAGTCCAAAGGCAGCTTGAAATATTCCTGTGAAAAAAGTTGTGGTAAGGACAAGATTCCTGTAAGCAACTGGATTCTCCACAGGGTCTTCCAGTTTCGTAACCATTGAAGCCAAAAGAAGAGAAACTACAGCTACAGGTCCAATGGCTATTTCTCTTGAAGTTCCCATGACAGCGTATATCAGAGGCGGGACAATACTCGTGTCTGAGCAGTACAAGTATTTTCAGACATAACAAATTTGCAAACAAATTGGAACTCAAGTGATAAAACTAAAGTAACTTACAGAGACCATATTGAGGATCAAGCCTTGCCAGAGTAGCATACCCAATGCTCTGCATGAAACTTCATATCAGCAAGCAAAGAACCTTCAAATTCATAACAGAAAAACCTGACAGTGTTCACCTGAGGAATGCAGAGGCTAGCAAGAGTTAGGCCAGCTAGTAGATCATTCTTGAACTTGGTTGCCTTGTAGTTTCTAGACCAGCAAAGGATCGGAAACATTTGTTGCAACAAAGTGAGGACAGGATTGAACCCAGTTTTTGCGTGAAATTTGCCACCTTCAGGTAGAACATAATCCATGAGCTCACGCCATGGACTCGGTGGCTCAGGAGCACTGAGCACCCACTTGGTTCTCTCTGCCTTCCTCTCATTTTTCTCGAGGTCAAGCATTTCTTGGGCTGTTGGTGTTGTTTCAACAGCAAAACTATCCATTAATTGAAGTGCTTGGGAGAACTTGGGACTGTTCTCAACAGCAATAGTATCCATTAATTGAAGTGTTTGGGAGAACTTGGGACTGTTCTCTCTGCTCCTCACTCTTGCTTTGAAGGAGAAAACATTATCATGCCAAGGAATGGTCCTCCGAGGAGCACCAGAGCTTTACAAGATGGTGTGATGCTAAAGTGCATGGACCCTGTGAGCACTTCGTATAAATAGAGACTACCAAGTTTGATGGTTGAGGAATTTCATTAATGACTTAATTTATTGTTAAGTTCTTCGAATCTTGGTAGTAAATTCATTCTCTTTATTTGATTTTAGGTAAATTTAATAAACATCCTCTTAAGAAATCTTTTTAAAAAACTCATTAATCTTTAAAAATCTCGAAAAGATTCATTCTAATGTTTAAAACCTTTTCTATTAGACTTCCGTTAAAAAATGATAATGAAACATATCTAATATGATCACTATAGTGGACAGTGGACTAATCAAATTTTACTAATATAGTAACTCAAAGCAACTCTTAAACTTGACCCTAATCAATTAAATTTGAAATAAATTATTAATTTAAATCAATTTTAATTAGTTTGGTTTGAATTTAAGAGTTAGATCAAATTGTCGTGTAAATAGTATTTGATTAATATAAATGTAATATTTATACCGTGTGTATTTCGTCATTATTTTTTAACAAATTTTTTTTAGAAATTTGAAAACTAGGAGCTTTTTTTGAAAAATTTAAAGATCAAGATTTAAAAAAAATAGACCTTATTTGAAAAAAAAAATGTTACAAGTAAGGTATAACACCACTATACGAACCTACGACCATCCACATATATAGCAACCAAATTTTTGTACAATCATTCAAGGTATGTAATTCTATTCAATGTTATACATATACATATTACAAAACTTTCCAATGCCTAACATTATCATTTATCAATAGTAATACATCTTTATATTTACACAGTAATCCAAAAGAAAATATACAATTTCCTTTTTTGTTACATATGCAATCATATGTAACAAAAAAACATTCCAAAAGTATTTTTTTTTCTTTTTGTCGACCTTGGTTTTTACAGATGTTCCCTATACCTCACTCCTATGGCTTGGACCTACACGAATTAACACTCGTCCTAAGCTTGAAAGCTTAGTAAGAAAACACTTAGTTTGGATGACTACTCACAACAGTCTTCGGACAAGCATACACATTCAGAAACATCACAACTCATATACATAAATTCACATTCATGAACCAAAGTTTAATACTCAATGCTCATATAAACAATGATGGCATACTTAAGCAAAGTACATAATGCAAATATGCTTCAACATATTATCCATATATCGAAAATGAACATTTATAAGCCAAATATTAATATTCAACGTTCATTGATACAAATTATTAATATAATTGTACATCATTACAATTCATCATTACAACCAACACAAATGCTCATCAATACTAAATATTTATGTTGTCATGATGTATTTCTCATTTATGACTGTTAAGTTTTCTTTCTGTGTTAAGCCTGCACATTTTCTGTGGATGTGGATAGCGGTTGTTGTAGATATCTGAAAGTATCGAACTGTAGATACCTGAAGGTATCAAACTGTAGACACCGG
>JANZLH020000071.1:491786-503538 GCA_026770325.2 Erythroxylum fimbriatum
TAATGTACAAAATAAAAATTATTCTATAAATTAATAAATATTAATTTATCTATAAATTAATAAAATATTCATTTATCGATAAATTAATAACTCCGTATAAGATAATAATTTTTTGGGTCCCAAAAATATTATTTGTAGAGGTTTTACTGTATGTCGGCACGGTATAAAGTCTCGAGGTAATGTTGTGCTAAGCGATAGAGGTTGGGAGGATCGGAGATCACAACTCCAGTCTCATCTTTCAGGGAAGTTATCCGTGTTTGGCGATATCTAGCACAAGTGATGACATGATAGAATTGCGTGTTCCTATCGCCCTAGAAGGCCCACTGACTTTTGGAACGCTAATGCCAGTAGAGTTCTTCTTGGCACAAGACCTGTTCCAGTTCTATCCGAAGGTGCTCCTCCAGATCCCGGAGCGAAGGTGAGTCAGTATGTTCAAGATACCGTTGTAAGCCATCAAGCCTTGCCATGAGCCGGTTCTTCCTGTGGAAGATATTGCCAAATGTGGTAGAGTTCCATCATTTTAATCTTTTCGCGAATCGGCTGAGTGCCATACTAAAATCCTGACTGGTTGCAGGCCAATTGTCGGTAACAAAACGTCCAAAGCACTCATGGGTGAGCCAAGCGGACTGAAACCGGAAGGGCTTAAGCAACGGAGGAGAGGGTGTGCTCTTGTTCAGAGTTAGAAGGATAGGTCGATGATCATATTTCAGAAAAGGTAGATGGGTGACTGTAGTAGGGAAATGAAACCAATTGTACAAGAGAAAAACGTCGACTTTAGTAGATTTCTTTACTATACCTAATACTCATCCGAAAAAAATTAAAATTCTAATTGTCATAATGGTTATTTTCTTCCTCCTTTGCAATCTTATTACAGATAATTTTTTATTCGGCTCTATCATCGTTTTAGAAGGTATGTTTATGTTAATTTTAAAGCTTAAAAGTGTATTTTAAATTTTAAAATTTATAGAAAATATAAAATAGACCTTAACATTTTGAAATGTTCAATTTAAATTTCAACATTTTAAAATATTTAAAAAAAACCTTAATTAAATGAAAATTTTAACAAGGTTATGTTAATATTGACAGAACATTATTTTTTATTTTTAAATAAAAATGATCCCGTTGATAGATGACGAGTGAAACCCACTATTATAAATGTATAAACAATGGTCACGCTGCCACGTGACTATGAGAGTCATTTTTTAATTAATTAAAAAATAATTATGTCATAGTTGAACCCACTTTTTATTTAAAAATATAAAAATAATGTTATGTTATCATTGACATAACATTTAACTGACAGAAAATTAATCTTATCAAATTTTCTATTTATTTAGGCTCATTGTAAATGTTATAGTTCAATTTGAACGTTAAATAGCATTTTGTTGTAGACTAATTTTAAATACTAAGGTTAATGTGTGATTTATCCATTTAACTTGCAACGCTATATGTTAGTTCTTCAATTTGAAATCAATTTATTGAGTTCTTACAAATACAACCTCCTTAGTATTTCTATTGTTTTTTAAAATATAATTAAACTTTTTTAAAAAAGAAATGATGAAATTAAAATTAAAAAATCATTAAGTAACCTCTTTTTAAAAATCTTATAACATTGCTTTAATCACTTAAGCTTTTTTAATCTATAATGAATTACAATCATTAAATCTATCGTTTAATTTTAATTATAATCCTTAATTTATTAAACAATTAATTTGAGATATATAAATTATAAATTATTATTATTTGACCTAAAAATTCAATTTAATACTCTAAAAAAAGATAATAGTAACTACATTTTATGCAATGAACTAAAATATAGGGATAACAATGTGTGATTCATGAGCTAGATTCAAGTGTTTTTAATGGCTTTGCCCATACCAGATCCAATTATTCTAAGCAAAATAATATCGTTTTGCTTAGAAGAATTAGGCCTCGGGTAAGCCTAACCTGAATAACCCAAACTTCGATCCAATTAAAAAAACATTGTTTTGCATTTTTAATTTTTTTAAAAATTATTTCAAAAAATTGTTAGGGCCAGCTGATGGGCCGGTCCATTGCCATCCATACTAAAATATCATCGTCATCATTATCAATACTTAGTTGAAATCTCACGTTAACACAGAGTTTGAGGAAGTCTGATAATAATTAGCCTTAACTTTAAAATATAATACATAAAATTTATTTAATCTTATTAAATCATCTTTTATAAACAACAAGATGGATTATTTGTTTCCTCTCTAGCTTAGCGTATTCACCGGACAAGTTGCTCTCCAATTGAAGATCAAAGTAATAGATAACCCAGCCCGACTTCACTGTCTCTTTTACCAAGTCCATCAGCCCAGGCCTGCTGCACATATTCTAAAAGTTTTCTCCTCCTCGTGATGTTGTTATTTCCGTTGTAACTATAGAGATTCTTTAAGAGCTGTATCATCATTCTTTGTCCGTGTATATAATCTCTTACTCGTCCCTGTATTCTACACAGATATACAAAATACCAAATACAATACTGAAACCAATTTCTGTCATTACTCTCTTTGTCTTATATGGTATCAGAGCAATCGACGACTTAACGTCAACGATCCCACCAGAGCAACAATGTCAACTGCCTCCACTGCAACCACACTACCTACCGGAGAAGGAGAAGAAGTAGTTATCATACTACCCTCACCTGTTATGCCAAGACTAACAGGAAACAATTTTCCAGCTTGGCGTATCCAAGTTGAAGCCATCCACATCGGCTACGGACTCACTGGCTATGTCGATGGAACCAAAGTCTGCCCACCACCAACAGCTGCTGGTCACACCACCTGGATAAGGCAGGACAAACTAATCCTTGCTCATCTTATGGCCTCCGTTCATGAGACCCTTCACGGAATACTTGGGTCCGTCAAAACATCCAAAGATGCGTGGGAACTCCTCACCAAAGCCTATGCCAACTCCTCTCGCACAAGAGTCATGTCGCTTAAAGAGCGACTCATCAACTTCACCAAAGGAGATATGCAGATGCGTGAGTACCTGCAACAAATCAAAGCAGTCACTGATGAACTAGCTATTATCAACAACCCTGTCGACGAAATAGATCTAATAATTCACACATTAAACGGCCTCGGCCATGACTACCGGGAGCTCTGTGCTGCACTTCATTCCCGAGACACTCCTATTTCATTTGCAGATCTATATGACAAGTTAGTGGATCACGAGGCCTTTCTAGCTCGACAACCCAACATTGTTCTTCCCTCTGTCAATGCTGCCACCGCTTCCCTCCATTAAGTAAGACTCATCGGGGACCGTCGCCTGGACCTCGTGCCTCTCCCCCACCACCCCATCAACAACATCGACCTCCTCCTCCATACCAACCAAACCGTACCCCGATGCAGCCCAGGCGCTGGAACCAACGTCCCAACACTCCAGGTACGCTACTCTGTCAATTCTGTGACATCCCTGGTCACACGGCCAAAACATGTTGTAAACTCAAGCGTGCCATGGCATCGGCTCATCATGTCACCACTGCCTCACCACCTCCAAACACAAACTGGCTGCTAGACTCCGGGGCTTCTCATCATGTCACCAATGATTTTCGTAATATGTCTTTATGTTCTCCGTATGATGGCTGCGAGCAACTACAAATTGGTGATGGTTCAACTCAGAATATAAGTCATACTGGTAATATCATTACCTCTTCCCAACCTCGATCATACTGCCTCAATGATGTCCTCTGTGTTCCTACTATTACTAGGAACTTGCTTTCCGTTAAAAAATTCTGCACCACTAATGCAGTTTCTGTTGAATTTTTCCCTGACAAATTTCAGGTGAAGGATCTTCGGACGCGGCAGCCTCTCCTCCAGGGTTCGTGCCGCAATGACCTCTATACACTATCTCTTCCCTGCTCACCACCACAAGCACTTCATGCCAACCTTTCACCCAGCCCAGATATTCTTCATCATGTCTTCGGCCATCCTTCCACACCAGTTCTGCGTCACCTTTTATCAAAACTTCAACTCTCCTCCACTTCTCTCTCTCAGGCGTGTGTGTCGTGTCAGTGTTCGAAGAGTCACAAGCTCCCCTTCTCCACCTCGCATCTTACAAGTGCAAGGCCTCTGCAAATTGTTTACAGCGATGTCTGGGGACCTGCCCCTGTAGATGCTTTAGATAGGAGTCGTTATTACATTATCTTTGTCGATCATTTTTCTCGTTTTACTTGGCTTTACACACTAAAGGCCAAATCTGATGTCTACAATGTTTTTATTCAATTTAAATCCATGGTCGAAAATTTCTTTACCCACAAAATCACTTCGTTGTATACTGACAATGGTGGTGAATTTCAAAAGCTTAAATCCTTCTTATCTTCCAATGGCATCTCTCACTTCACGACCCCACCTCATACACCCGAACTCAATGGCATATCTGAGCGTAAACATCGCCATATTATGGAAACAGCTCGCACACTTCTTCACCAAGCTCACCTTCCTCCCCATCTCTGGTCCTTTGCCGTCACCACTGCTGTCTACTTGATTAATCGATTACCGTCCCGGTCGCTCCGCATGAAATCTCCATTCGAGATACTCTTTCAACAAACCCCATCTTACCATCACCTACACTCCTTCGGCTGTCTCTGTTTTCCATGGCTCAAACCATATGCCACCAACAAACTCGACCGTCGTTCTATCCCTTGCATCTTTGTAGGATACTCTCTCTCCCAATTTGCCTATTACTGTCTAGATCTGTCTACAAACAGAGTCTATGTCTCCCGCCATGTTACCTTTGTCGAGGATCAATTTCCCTACCATTCCCTGTCTCAACAACACACACCAACCATATCACTTGACCATCCCCACTCTGCTATCGCACCAATACTCATTCGCTCTTCCTCTAACCCGCACACTCCTCTCCCAACCCCTGCCCTCCAATCGGAAGCCTCCTCTCCCCAAAACCCCGTCACCACTCCTTCTCCTCCTCCTCAGCTGGTCACTGCAGCATCCCCTCCAGCTGCTGCCCCTTCCGACGATTCTGACCCTGCGCCACCACAGACACAATCACATCCACCCCCAGCTCCTACCACAAACACACAGCCGATGCTTACACGTTCCAAAAACAACATCCACAAACCCAAGCACCTCTACACAGCCACCAAACATCCCCTCCCTGACCTGTTCGAACCATCTTGCATCTCTGAGGAAAACAAACACCAGCACTGGCTGCAAGCAGCGGTTGATGAATACAATGCTCTTCTAGACAATCGGACTTGGACCTTAGTCCCTGCTACTGAAGCACCAAATGTGGTAGGCTGCAAATGGATTTTTCGAGCTAAACGTAATCCTAATGGTTCTATTTCCAGGTACAAAGCACGGTTGGTGGCTAAGGGCTTTCATCAAAGTCCTGGTATTGATTTCAAGGAGACATTTGCGCCGGTCATCAAACATCCAACGATCAAGACTGTTCTGACTATTGCTCTCTCTAACCAATGGGCGCTCCATCACCTTGATGTTAACAATGCCTTTCTCCAAGGCACCCTCACAGAAACAGTTTACATGAAGCAGCCACCAGGTTTTGTTCATCCCCAATATCCATCGCACGTTTGCAAACTTCATAAGGCTATTTATGACCTCCGTCAAGCCCCACGGGTTTGGTACATTGAACTGCAGTCATATGTGCTGACCCTCGGCTTCACTATGAGCAGGTCTGACTCCTCCCTCTTCATCTTTCAGCAAGCCGATGTTACCATCTACTTTTTGGTCTATGTAGACGATCTCCTCATCACTGGCAATTCCCCACTGGCTGTCACCAAACTTATTGACGACTTGTCTCATCGCTTTTCTCTGAAAAACTTGGGCACTCCCGACTTCTTCCTTGGCATTGAATTCATCCCCACTTCAGAAGGTCTCTTTCTCTGCCAACATCAGTACGTTCGCGATCTCCTCAATCGTTTTGACATGGCCGGACCAAAACCTACTTCCACACCGCTAGGCACTACTGTCGTCCTCCGCCTCGATGATGGGACTGCTTCTGCTGACTCCACCCTGTTCAAGCAAATTCTGGGTGCTCTACAATACCTGACCATCACTCGTCCGGATATAGCGTTCGCGGTTAGCAAACTTTCCCAATTTATGCACAAACCCACCGAAGGTCATCTTCGGCATTTAAAGCGGACCTTACGGTATCTGAAACAGACTGTCACTCATGGCCTCCTCCTCCGTCGTTCCTCGTCCCTGTCCCTCCGTGCCTTCAGTGATGCCGACTGGGCGGGTAATGCCGATGATCGGGTCTCCACTTCGGCCCATGTTATTTACCTTGGTGACAATCCTATTACCTGGCAATCCAAACGCCAACGTTCTGTCGCCAGATCTTCCACAGAGGCTGAATACCGATTCGTTGCTAACACTGCCTCTGAGGTCCTCTGGCTGCTTAATCTTCTACAGGAATTATCCGTTCCGGTGCCCACTCCTCCGCAGATCTTCTGTGACAACCTCGGTGCCACTTATGTCTGTTCCAACCCAGTGTTCCATTCCCGAATGAAGCACATTGCGCTGGACTATCACTTTGTCCGCGAACTTGTCCAACAACGACGGCTGCGGGTTGCTCATATCTCCACTCACGATCAAATCGCTGATGTTCTTACCAAGCCACTTCCCAGACAGAAACTAGAGCATTTTCGGGCCAAGATGAATGTCCTCGATGGTACCTTCATCTTGCGGGGGCGTAATAGATAACCCAGCCCGACTTCACTGTCTCTTTTACCAAGTCCATCAGCCCAGGCCTGCTGCACATATTCTAGAAGTTTTCTCCTCCTCGTGATGTTGTTATTTCCGTTGTAACTATAGAGATTCTTTAAGAGCTGTATCATCATTCTTTGTCCGTGTATATAATCTCTTACTCGTCCCTGTATTCTACACAGATATACAAAATACCAAATACAATACTGAAACCAATTTCTGTCATTACTCTCTTTGTCTTATACAAAGAACACAAACAAATAATGTACCTAAAAGCTTGGAATGGTGACAACCTCAAAGACGGTCCCTCATCCTTTGTCACACTTATGTAAGATCGCATTCAATCCAAACAAAGAGCACTGCAAGATATATGACAATACACAAAGACCCCAACAATGCTATGAGTAGCACGCAACACAGTTGCGACGAAACAGGGCTATGCCACGAGTCCATGCAACCCCCTGTCCACCCTCACACATTTCCCAATACCTGTAACCTCCATACCTGTCGGAAAGGATTAGGATCCGTCCAAGCTTCTTCATTCTTCTGATCAAATTATTAACTGCAAAGACGGTGGTGAGCTATAGACAGTTTGCGGCGCCGCTTCATTATCAACTTTTCATCATTACCTAGGAATCACAGAACCAAAACACAAAAGCTATACCTAACAACCTTATCTCCATCGAACTAGTGATCCTGATATAGACCTAGTCTTGGATCTATAGCTTGGAAGAATCTGAAGTGAAGTTTTGAATACGTTCTCTTGTCTCCGCCATTTGCTGTCTTCTCCTAGTATATGCACCAAAGAACTCTTTGTTCACCTTCTCCAACTCGTTCCACACTGTAACACGTCAACAGATACGTATATTCAGGAACTATTTGTTTTGACTGTCCGGAAAAAAGAAAGGTTCCTGACCTGTAGAAGTAATAACAGGTGTGATATTAGCATGCTTGGCGAGAGCTTCCATGCACTCTTCTTTGCTCATATTGAAGATGATGCACTCTTCTATCAGATGGTGCACCTGTTAGGATCATAGAAACAGATCGAAACCCACTAATGCATGTCCGATGAGTAAACAGAAATACCGGGGTTTAGGAAAAGAAAAAACGATACCATGTGTATATATGAAGCGGAAGAGTCAGCCATAGCTATCAGAATATCAGAAACTGGAGTCGAACGACTATACTGTAATCCAATATGCTTCTGAAGATACTAAATTTGATGTTTTGTTTCGCTAATTTGTTTGAGAATGAAGAGGAGAATAAGCAAGAAAGTAGCTATATACAAGAAAAGCAGTGCAGGAGACGCAACTAGATCAATAAACGCCAAAGTGATGAGCTAATAATCCCAATATAAAATGTAAAATATGTGCACCTGCCACCGGCCACCTACCAGGTGTATCAGATCATATGTTGTACTTTTCCTATCCCAATATTGTTACAACGACTTATCAGCAAATAAGATAAGGTTTTTTTTTTTTTTGGGATTTGAGAAAAATTTTGTAGGCAGATCCAGCGGACACATTTTTTCGAAGATTCAATTGGCGCATTACCCCACAGATAGGTTAAGTGGGCGCAGCTTATCATTGAGGGCTCAACTAGTTCTCCACCTACAGGTAAAATCTCGGCTGCCCTAGGCTCTTATAAAAGGGGCTAGCATAAAATCAAACCTGAAACCTAACCGAAACCAAGTCTCGCTCTCAATCACCAAGCCACACCCCTTGAGCAACAAAAGTGGAATAGCGTACACCTCCCCCTGTCACGTGCATTTGGCTTAGGTAAAAAAATACGAGAAAAGTTAAAAGATATATATCCTTTTTATAATTTTTAATTTTAAAAATATTTATTAAAAAAACAATAAAATTTTAGATATAAACTAATTAAATATGTTTAATATAAAATCAAATTTTAATTTAATTTAAAATAATTAAATTAATAATTTAAAATATCTATAATAAATTACCATTTCATAATTTATATCAACAACTCAGTAAAAAATTCTACTGAATGCGAGGTCTAAAAGGTTGCTCGTAATTAATAAAATAGTTGTTTATGAATGATCAATAAAAAAAGGAATAAATTAAATTAAAAATAAATAAATTATTAATTCATATTAGATTTAATTAATTTAGTTCAAATTTAAGAATTAATTGAATTTAATATTATATTATATTATTATTTTTAATTAAATTTAAAAGAAAATTTAAAATTAATTTTTTCAGAGTTTATTAAATTACGAGAAAAAATTTAAAATAAAATAAAAGGAATCTAAAAATATTAAAGGACATCATGGTATCAACTTGGGACCCACGTTCCCACGTGGGAGGAGGACGATAATTGGTGGGGAGAAGATGAGACGAGATTTTGTAAAAAGCAGCCCCCTCATGCTTACGTGGCAGCAACCACCGTCTCTCTGTATCTCTCCACGTGATCAGTGGGGTCCAGAATTTTCCATTTTTGGACAAAACACTAACACACCATAAGAGTCCATCCTGGTAAAACAGCAGTTTGGGCCCACCTTGTCAGACAAGACAATTCCAAACGGCCCGTGAAGTTGCCTTTTTTTATTTTCAGTCCATCCTTTTGCTTCCTAATAGGCCATGTTCGGATGTTTCGACCCAACGGGCGAATTTTAGTAGCTGACAAATCACACTTGGACACATCAGCACCTGGGGTTTTGATTCTCTGGGGAAGTTGAGAGCAAATCGAACACTACAATTAAGCTGTAGGATAGGCTGTCGTTTCTGTTGTTTTATACTCACCGTGTATGGTTAGGTCACATTTCTTCAGATTTTAGGGTTTTATGGTCCAAAAATAGTTAAGTATAGTTAAGTACACGTAACAAATTCTTAATTTAATTAGTAATTTACAATTAAATAACAGAATTAATTCATTTTTTTAATCTTTTAGCAAAAAAATATTTTCACCCTGACCGTTTACAACTTAAATCATGACATTTCAAAGTGCTCAAATTAAATCTTAACGTTTTGAAAACATTTAGAACAAGCCTCAAATAAAAAAAAATTTAACGGGATTAATTTTTCTTTAGTTAAATGTCATATCAGCCTCGACGCTTTTTTTTATTTAAGATTTATTCTAAATGTTTTGCTAGTATGACATTATTTTTATATCTTTAAATAAAAATTGATCGCATTATTATATAATTAGCTCTTTAAAAATTAATCAGAACGTAAATCTTACTATCATGTGATAGTGAAGCCTATCCTGAATCTTACTATCACGTGATAATGAAGCCCATCCACTGTTGTATATTTGAAATAGTAGGTCATACTTACCACCGGACAGTAAGGCTTGCTTTTTATGTTCGAATTATATATGATGTCGTTAGTAGTTAACAGTTCAGTTATACATATACCGTATAAATACTCTTCATTCGGATGAAATTAAATACACTTTGATTCTCTCTCAGTATCAGAGTTACAGTTTCCGCTTCTCTGCGTTTTTCTGGGTTTGTTATACGACATCCAGCTTTTCTTGTTTTTCCATTCTTTGCGTTCAAGAAACGTTATCGTTTCTTTCTTTGTATTCTTTCCTTTCCTTTCTTTACTATGGCCAACGTTAATGCTTGGAATACTACTCACACCTCTGGTTCGATGTCCAAGCCAGAGGATAATCCTTCCAGTCTATATTTCCTTCATGTTAATGAGAATCCCATATTGGTTCTCGTATCTTTGGTTCTCACAGGACCAAATTATCACCAGTGGCAACGAGCCATGACAATGTCGTTGCTTTCCAAGAACTAACTTAGTTTTGTTGATGGTTCTATTTTGCAGCCACTGCGTACTGATCCTTTGTTCGTCCCTTAGGAGAAATGTAACAATCTGGTTATCTCCTGGCTTATTCACTCTGTTCCCCCTTCCATTGCACAGTCGATAATCTGGTTAGATTCAGCCTACGAAATATGGAATGATCTTAAAGCAAGATTTGCTCAAAGCAATTATTTCTGTATTTGTGACCTTCAGCTTGAAATTTACACTTGTCAACAAGGTAGTTTGTCAGTTCGTGAATATTTTACTAAACTAAAAATCTTGTGGGATGAGTTACAAATGTTACGTCCTCTCCCGTCGTGCTCCTATACTCCTCAGTGTTCTTGTGGGTTGCCCAAGAATATTCGAGATTTCCATGAACATGATCAAGTCATGGTTTTCATTAAAGGTTTAAATGCATGGATGGACCCCCAAGATTATTAAATAATTATATATATATATACATGTATATATATATTAGGACGAGATTATTTAGAGGTTAGTGGTGCACTGGGCCCCTCAAAATTTAAAAATTAAAAATTTGGACCCCTTATCTTAAATTCCTAGCTCCGTCACTGTTTAAATGAGTCGTATTCGACTGTGCAGTCTCAAATCTTGTTAATGGATCCTTTGCCTTCTTTAAATAAAGCATTCTCTTTGGTTATTCAACAAGAACGTCCTTCGGTTATTCCGCAAGAACGTTCTTTGATTCCTGATATTAATACTTTAGCTGTTAAAGGTGTTAATGCTACTGCACCTAAAAAGCACTTCAACAGTTCCATCCTGCCAATTTGCATTCATTGTGGAAAGGAAGGTCATACCTTCGACAAATGTTACAAGAAACATGGTTATCCTCCAAATATGAAGACTTCTAAGAAATTTACTAGTCGCCCTTATGCTAATGCTGTTGATGTTGATTCTCTTACTCCAGTTGCCGATCATCATCCTTCTGTAACTACAGAGGAACCAGGTTCCAATTTTCAGTTTACTAAAGATCAATATGATCAAATATTACAATTGATTAAGGGTCTTTCTTCTACTTCTCATCATGTGAATTCAGTGACTCTACCGAATTCTATTCAGTCGACTTCTACTTCAGGTTTGCTTTCTTCGAATGATGATGTTGGACCCCGCACTTTTGGTAGAAATTAGAAATAATAAAATAAATAGAAATGAGTGTTTTTGAATATAAATTGTGTAAGAAAATTAATGAGGAAAGAATTAATTAGTTTTGATGGCTTCGAGATTTGAGTAGATTAGTTATGGTTATGAAAA
>JANZLH020000071.1:565616-578950 GCA_026770325.2 Erythroxylum fimbriatum
AATTAAATTAACATTGTGATTATTATTTATTATTATGATATTTAAAGATATGGTTAAAAATATACAATACAACTGTACAATATGACAATGATCTAGTTTGTAATTTAAAAAAAATTCAGAGACTATTTCATAAATTTAAAAAATTACCTAAAATGGTACCTGGTATTAACCGATATCGGTATAGTACTGTACTAGAACTCAAATCGGTATCAAATCTGATTAAGTATTCGTAACATTGGATAAATCTATATGTAAATAAATAATAGGTGCGGATATAAATTATAAATATGAAATAATAAAATCAAATACACAAATTAACAAATTGTGATTTTAAGGTTTCAAACTTATTCCCTATCCCCGCTGAAAACGACATGACGTCGCGCTCATTAGCTCCCACCCCTTCGTCGTAGTTACGGTTGGACGTAACTATGCATACAAGCGAGGCCCTGGTAGAATCCAAATGGCTTCCACCTCCAAACTCGATTCGAACTCCCGCGACGTGTACGGTTCGGATGAAAAATTCTCAACTTGGGATCATGCGACTCTTCATCTCGCGTCATCTCTCCCAAACAGCAGCGAGCCAAAAACCGGTTGAACTTCCCCCAGATCTCCCCGCGTTCACAAGCGTGGTCCATAGAATCACCCGCTTGATTTTCCGGTCACCGGTGAACGAAGTATCTCGGAACTCCGAGAATGTACATTGATGATTTTAATAGTTAGGTTATTTTCACATTTTATATATACGTCTTTTCATTTATTGTATGCAGTGGTTGGTTTGATTCAGTGAGCATTAGGGTTAGGGTTCACATTATTCTTTTACTTTTCTGATTGTTTTCTGGTAAATGAAAAGAGTAAATAAGTAAATTTGTACTAAGTTAGACGATCGCATGGAAATGCTGTGAAACACTTGAAACTAATTAAGGACTTCGAAATATTTCTCTCAGTTTTCGTGTAAGGACTTCGAAATATTTCTTTCTGTTTTCGGGTCTCATATCATTTTCTCCTCTGTCTATTATTGTATGAGTTCATATTTTTCTCTGTTTTCTTTTGATTGGCAGAGAAATTGCATTGAGCGTCATTTCCCGAGACTGATAGTTCTTCCTTTAAGCTGGGCTGGTACGAGCTTCTAATAGTCAAAGAATATTGATTTATGTCATTTACAGATCAATTGCGTAGTGGAAGATCGAGATTTGAGAGAAATGGTAGGTTCTGTTTCAATCTTAGTTGCGAGCGATGCGTTTAGCAATGTGCAACTGCTGTTACTAATTTGGTCATTATATTTGGGAACTGGGAAAATTGGAGTATCTTTTCATTGGTATCATTGTTTGTACTTTGTTGGAGTGGAAATGTGATGTGCTTCCATTGCGTGCACTTGTTGTAGGGAATGTTGCTCTCTGATTCAAATATAGGGTACGACTTTTGGATGGGCTGCCCAGATTTGATTTAATGATGTTCTGCTTTAGAGGACTTTTAGTTTATTCATTTAAATTTTGCATCTACTGCTTGTTGTTTCTCATTGTCTTGCATTTGTTACCTAAGGGCTTTTAATATCAGGGTTTGAGCTTGATGGACACTGGTCGTTATTGTGAATAGAGTTATTTTCTTACCATTCAGCTTAATTGCTTTGAATGACAGATTTGGAGTCAGAAACTGCTCACTTTTTATTTCTTTTTGTAGTGTTTTAATTATAGTTTGAAAATTGGATCTGGAAAGAAGGGTTTGACTTGTAATTTTTCTGTGTTATTTCTGGAAGTTTTTGAAAAGCGGTAAATTTCATCTGAATGTAAACACGATTGACTTATAACAGAAATGCTTGAATTTTTCTTGATGTGAAATATTGAGCTTGAAATCTTTTGCAATTGCACATTTTAACTGTAGTCTTTTGGTTGTATTAATCATGATCACATTGTCTGCTGGTTTATAAATTTGGGCTTTCTGGTGTTTGACCTTCTTTTATATATTGGTATTAATGTTATGTTGATTCTTGTGATCATATTAAATTCATGCTGTAATCTAGTTATAGGCGAGAGACATGCAAATGATTTTGATATTATATACTGATGATAAATACTCATACTTGGCCAGGTGATCAAATTGTCATTGTAATTTCTTAAGAGTAATGATTAAGAATATTACAAAGGCCTTCCTTTAACTAATTTTATGTGGTAGTATTTCCAGAATCAAAGTTATTGGGTGGCAAAGGACAATGCATGTGGGAATGACAATGAGATAAATGGTGACAGTTCTTCTAGATCTGAGCTGAAGCGTTCTCATCAATGGTTTATGGATGGTGAAGATGTGGAGGCATTTCCCAACAAGAAACAATCAGTGGGGTTTCCAACAGCCAATTATTTTACAGGATTATTGAAGTCAAATGTCCCTTCATGGGGTAACACTTCTAGTTTTCAGTCAACTCTTAGTCCATTAACAGAACGCTTATTTGATTCCGAGTCAGTTAGGGCTGTCAATTTTGATGATAGAAACATTCTATCAGTTAGCTCAGAAAAAGTTAGCATGGGCAGGAAGGTAGATGGAGATTCATTTGCAAATGATTTTCCATTTGGGTTATCTACGTCTCATACATTGGAAGATTCTAGGCCAGGTTTAAACTTTGGGGGAATTAGAAAAGTGAAAGTAAGCCAGGCTAAGGAGTCTGAGCATCTGCTGCCTATATCCATGAAGCATGTGTACAACAGGGTAGATAATTTACCCATTACATTGGCCACAGGTCATGCTTTCAACAGGTGAGATGAAAGCACCGTTTCAATGGGTCTTGCCTATAACAAAGAGGTTGGGAATATCATGTCCATTGGTGACACTTATGAGAGAGATAATCATGATTTTATATCAATGGGGCAGACCTATACTAAGTCAGATGAAGCAATTTCACTGAATGAAGCATATAAGGAGAACAATAATGATATAGTGATGAATCAAACTTTTAGCAAGGGTGATGACAGTATTATATATGTGGGTCAAGCCGGCAAGACTGATGCAAATTCCATATCCATGGGGCAGATTCATCATAAGGACAACACTAGCACTATTTCAGCTAGTGAAGCGTATAGCAAAGAGAATAACAGTAATTTGTCTGTAGGTCAATCTTATAACAAGGGAGAGAGCACTATTATATCTTTCAGTGGTGATAATGATAATACATATCCCTCAGGAATGTCAAGTTATGAACTGTTAATGGCACAATCTTCTCTCCAGGGATCACAATTAATGTCGGAGAAACAGTTGGTTGAAAGAATTGCTGACGCATTGGTGTCTAGTTCCCATATCACTGCTTCAGGGCTAGAAAATGTTTCAAAGAAGAAAAAAGATTCAAGAACATCTAAGAAAATTCTGCCAAACAACTTCCCTTCAAATGTTAGAAGTCTACTATCCACTGGTATGCTGGATGGCGTTCATGTAAAGTACATTGCATGGTCGCTGGAGGTAGATCTTAATTCTTATGCAGCTCAGCATGCTCATTTTTTATATCTTCGATTAAGATTTTCTGTTCTTTGTGGGCTTGTTAGAAGGAGCTTCGTGGCTGTATACAAGGGTGTGGTTATTTATGTGGCTGCCAAACCTGCAACTACTCTAAGGTGAGGCCATTTCTAGAACACTTACATCAGGCAAAGTTTAGTCACCATTTCTATTTTCAGTCTGAGCTTTTTGGGAATCTTCTCTATGTGTAACATTTTAATGAACTGCTTTTATAGGTAATCAATGCTTATGAGTTTGAGCGACATGCCAATTGCAAAACAAAACACCCTAATAATCACATATACTTCGAGAATGGGAAGACTATTTATGGCATAGTTCAGGAGCTACGGAGCACGCCCCAGAATATGCTGTTTGAAGTTATTCAGACAATAACTGGTTCACCCATTAACCAGAAGGCTTATCTTCTTTGGAAAGGTGATGCCAAATATCTGGTTTATTTGTCTCGCTGAAGGTACTTCCAAAATTTTAGCTAATGTACTCTTCTACATGTTTTTCAGAATCCTTTTTAGCTGCAACTCGTGAACTTCAACGTATATATGGAAAAGATGAAAGGACATTATTGTCATGAAGAGTTCTAATCAAATTGCAAGGTAGGATCATCTATGTTCTGTGCATAAAAGTAATCTTTTTCCCCAGTAGTTAACGGGGATTACAGAAATTTGTGGCTACCGATGTTTGCACTTATCCGGTTCACAGACCAAGGTGGAAGTAGGAGATCAACCTGATGCTAACTAGAAACTCTATAACCTGGTTATCAAACATGATGATATTGTGAATATCTTTTGTTGAAGGGTCAAAATTCATAAATGATGGCAGTGGATGGAGCTTTCCTTTGAAAAAAAAAATTCTCTTAAGCTTTTTGTCCTTGATAATTTTTCTCCAATGGATTATTTATTCGTTTCTGGAAATTAATTTTCTTTTGCAAGACCTTATTGGGTTCCACTTTATCTGCATGGACGATCGTGGCTTTGATCCAACCGTTTGAATGGTTAACTAATTTTAACTTAAACCTAGTCAAGTTATTGGTCAAGAAAAAAGTTGGCATCGGTAATTTATTAAAACCATAACTTCTTGTTATGGTACCTCCTCATGGCTTTTTCCAAGTGCAATTAACCTAAGCATTACTTACAGGTGTCTTGCAGAAAAACGGTTCTATGTTAATTAGGGATGACAATGCGCCAGCCCAGTCAAGTTTTTTAAAATATTTTTTTGTAAAATTAAAAGTATAAAACGATATCCTTTTATTTTTAATTGGTTGAAAACACCCAAGTCTGGGCCCAATTGTCACCCCTAATGTCAATTGCTCAATTGCACTAAAATATGTGTTGTGTATGCTTTTTAAACTTAAGTGATGTGAAACGTAAGATAAGCTAGCATTACACGGTAAGTCGTCTATTAGAAAGGATCTTTAAAACCAATTTTGCTCTTTAACATAAAATTTAAGTAATTTTCCATTTTTATTTATCATACCAATTAGTGAACTAACATTTGTTTCTGAAAAGATTGCCAGTAGAGATGGTAAAAAGGTGATGATGACATACTGTGAGGCATGTGGGCTATATTCAGGGAGAATATGATAGAGAGTAAATCCTGAATGTATGATTAGAAACATGGCTTGTTAGTCATCCAAACATGGCTGGTTAAATTTTGTTTTGTAAATAGTACTTACCTAGCATAATAAAGTTGCAATGCTTATCATTTCATAAATAGGAAGACAAAAAAGGGTTTTAATCAAGCAGGTGAAAACTGGATATGCTCGATATATTGTTATCTTTTTTAGTTTCATTTGACCCCTGGATGCCAAATCAAAAGTAATTCGGTTGTTTGTCTTCTTTTACTGTCATAGCTCTATGATTTGCATTGGTTGTTTGACCTCTTGATCAATGTTCACTTGTCCATTGCTACCTGCTTCTATTGTTTGTTTCACGGGTATTATTTGCTTGTCACTTGTTTGGGAAGAGCATGTGTGGTCCTTGCTTTTACCCCAAACTACAAGATAGAGGCCTGCAACTATGACAATGGCACCAATCATCCTGTAAAATTTAGAGTAGTGTCAGTTCTTCTTGGTGTGTAAACAGATGTATCATTTTGGTGTTCCTGAGAATTCTACTATTACCTTCCCAAGTACATTTTCTCTTTCAAAATGGTTGAGCTCATGACTGCCACAATAACCATGCATAGGGGACTGAAAGCTGTAACAAATACAGGGCCTCTATCCTTCATTATTATCCCCTGAATGTAGTAAGTTAGTCCTGAGCAGAAAATGCCCTGCACACATGCATTTTGAAATATTAGTCAGTGGTACACTTATTTTTATTATTTATGGAGTTGAAGGAACGGCTGTACAGAAGATAAGATAGACAAGGCCTTCAATGCCTCGACTCTGGTCGTAGAATTTGTTGTAAAGCATAGGGCTACAAGTACATCGAACTTAGCTACTAGCTGTTTCCTTCGGACAATATTTTGGGGGTATTTAATTGTTTATGTGCATACAGATTGAAATTACTTAAAACTTTCCATGCATGGTTATGAAAAAATTCATTCCCTTGGAAAAAGTTGTGACAACATGTCATATGATAAGTTTGCTACAGATATTTAGTTGGCTATTCTTACACTGTATACAGCTGCAAGTAGTTTGGTATCCCAATGTAGAGCCCATACGGCAGCATTTCCTCTTTCCATTATCAATGCCACTATTGCGCCTTCAATTGTTCCAAAGAGGCATATCCATGCTGTAAGAGATAGCTCAACAGGGTATGTTTTTAGTGTTATTGCCTGTGAAGTGATGAGCAAAAGGGGAATCAATCTATAGTTCGCACAATTTCTCTGCAAACTTTGTGTATGATTTTCTCAATTAGTCACTTACCTGCAAAATCATGAAAGATGCCCAGCTAAAGGCGCCAGTGGTGATCATTAATGTGCCTTTAATAGAGCTATGAAGATTTGTCCCTCCAGTACTTCCTTCAGCAAAGGCCTTTCCTCTAGTCCAGAACAAATCAATAAGTGGACCTCTTATAAGTGTCATGATCATAGCCCCTGCAACTGTTGCTACAGTTCCAACCACTTTAGCTTGGCTGTGGATAGATCTAAGGGTCACTTTCTCAAGCCTGGGTAGAGAGAGTAACTTTGTGAGATACAAGAATAGTTTCATTTTAAGATTATTGCTTTCAGGAATTTTATGAATCAAACCCTGATTAAACTTTTGTTTATGTATGGTAATGTCACCTGAAAATGCAAGCCATTACGAAGGTAATGGCAGGAAGAATATTGATTACAGCAGCTGCAAATGTTGCTGTTGTGTACTTCATTCCCAAGAAGTATAAATTTTGATCAATAACTGGTCTGCGCAGGGATAGAGTTTATCATTTCAGAAACCGTGATTAAGTTGAATGAAGAAGAAAATATTTGCATCGTAATTTAGAAAATTACTCTAGTAAACCGAGCAGCAATATCTTGATGAAGGTTGAGCGTGTCATCTTTGGCCTTACTTTCCTGTTAAGAAGCATAAGTGTAAATGTTATTCATCATATGCCTATGTAGGTGCTGAGTTTGGTGTGCATCTGGTAGGGGGAGAAGAGACCTGTCAAGAATTACTGCAAAAGGGCCGATGACAATAGTGGCAACAGCATGACGATAGACCACAAACACATAATTGCTCATACCCTGATTTAATGCGGCCTTGGACAGAACGTCCATTCCTGCAAGACCAACTTGCATGAATATAACTCCAATGAATGGTTTTGCTCTCTCGAAATTCTCTGTTAAATTCTTCATCTTTCTGGTTCTCACTTCAGTCAGATTCTTATGACTTGTATTGTCAAAAAGCAAGAACAAAGTTGATGTGAATATAAATTGGCAGCTGAATTTTGGCCTTTTATAGAAGCCATAGCACTAGGGGTGTGTTCTATTCATACATTCAGAAAAGGACCTTTGTGCAAGTTGAAAGAGTCAAATTAAGAAGTTTTAAGACATATGTGCATGAAAATTACTAACATTGCAAACATTCGCATTATTATGAAGATCACTGTTCTGGGGTTTTGCTTCTCTAATTATTTGAAAAAAGTGATCTTTTTGCTTTTCAGGCTCGAAGTTTGCAGATAGAAGTTTGCAGTAAGTGCTTAATCAATCACCTACATTATTGTCTTTCAACCTATGGACTACATGTATGTGCTTAATAACATGTAGTTTTCTAAGCGAGGAAAGTGACAGCACAACTTTAACTAGATAGGTTTAATTGATAGGCACAAGAATGAAATGCATCTTTGCGTGTCTAAGGAAAATACTATTGGACTCACGTCTCACTGGTGTCAACTTTTTTGATTAAGTAATTTTCTGAAAAAGATCAGTCCACGGTCAAGAAATCAGTGGGAAACAAGATCGCATTCATCTTGCTTTAAAGCCCTCAAGATCTGTTTCTTTTATGCTTTACCTATTCTTTTGTTAGTGTGCACTATCATCCACCTCCTTTCTCAGACTCCATTATCGCCCTGTTTCTATAATGTCTGATTCCGGACCCAATCAACGTGGAAAACAGTTACTTATGTTTATGTAGATGCTACTTGCTTCTATAATGTTTGATTCCTGAGTCCTGACCCACCTTACGTGGAAACAATTACTTGGTGGGTTTGGTTGGGTGATGATAATATGTTGTAGAAGCCACTCAAACCTTTGGTACTAACATAGACTTGAGTGCAAGTGAATTACAGATATAGGCAATCAACGAATAAGAACTATCAATATCAAGGGTTTGGTTCGGTGTAGTGTTTCAGGAGTATTGAGAAGTGAATGAAATTGCTTGAAATGCTCCACTGATGAAAGAATTTGGAATCTGTTGTAATTTAGGTGGGATTAGTGAATTAATACACCTAGAAAACTACAAATTACTGGAGAATAATAACAATTCATTGGATCACAGAACATCCTTAATGACGTTAAAGATAAGAACAGGTTGCTTAGCCTTCTCTTGATACTTTACTTTTTCTTTGAATCTGCTTCATATTCTTCCAAAAGTAACTGCGGCATTCATTTTCTTTTTCTGATACGATTGGGATATCTAAAAACAATAATTGTCCACTTAAGCTTCTTGTGGTACGCTACATTCAAATGAAGGAAGTCGTCAAGACAGGTTAGTATGCTATCTTAAGAGTACTTTTGGATCGGTAAATTTGTTCCATGTTCCATTACAATTTGAAATCACTGACGTAATTACTTTTGTCTGAGCATAAATCTTATATGCACTTCTATCCACCTTTATATAGGTAGATGATCAATAATGGTAATTGAAAGAATTGATATGAAGGATATATCCCCTCAGTTATTAAGCCAAACTCGTGAGGCCATCCGGTCATTTTCTTTACATATGAAGTGGGTGAGAGCTCATATCCTCAAAAATGTTGGGAGCAAAGAAAATAGGTACAAAATCTCCAACTCCACCTCAAAAAGAACTCGGAATCTGCTTGTCTTTAGGTGTTAATAGTGCAACTATAGAACACAACCAGTAATAAATTAATGTTGAATCACAGAGCAGCTAATTGATGTTAAAGAGGAGAATATGTTGTTAGAAATGGTGCAAGGTTAGTGTAAAAGCCCTTTCATGGAAGTTTAAGCTAGGAACGATTAGAAACCCCATATAATACAGAAAGGATTACAAGAGTGGTGCAACTAGTTAAAGTGGTTAAGACAATTGTATTTTTAAATAAAGTAATTGCTCTAGTAAAGAGAGACAGCTCATGTGAAACATAAAAATACACCTTTAAGCACCTAATAGTAAAGCAATAAGTTTAGAAATGTGAGGCAATTGTGTTTTATAAGTGAAGCTACTCTCTAGATACCACAGGCAGCTTATTTTGAAAAAGCTTTTAAAAAATACATGGAGTTAACCCCTTTTTTAATTGCTTATTTTAACTATCATCCCTTTTTCAAGGGTGCCAGCTATTTTTAACAAACGAAATAAATAAGATCTCTTCTAGACTTTCTGTTCTTAACGTAATTGGTCTTTTACAAATGCACAGGCTTTACTCTTTAAGGGATCCCTTGATTCCACTTATGTTTTTTATTTAATTTAAAAAAACTTGTTTAGTTGAGATTTTTAACATATTTTTTATTTTAGCATTCTGTTTCTATTTTCTATCTTATGTTAATTATTTTTAATACAATATTTTGTTTAAAATTAATTAATTGTCATTATAGTTAGAAATAAAATATATGCATATTTATATAATTAAAGAAATTTGCACATTAATTGTATATAATAAAATTCTATAAATTAGAAATTACATTAAGTCATTCTAATCAATAAAAGATGTCTATTATATTATAATTCTTCAAAATATAATACTACTATCATTTCCAAAAAGAAGCATATGACATTTAGAATTATTATAATAATTCCACATTTGTATAGGAATTTCATTTCGCTTCCAAGATATACTTCGAAGTTGTGCTGAAGTGATATTATACTTCATTTGAAACTGGCATCTTCATTTTCTCTCCCTAATTTATTCTTCATTTTCAGTACAATTTTCAAATAAGTTATCATTTTATCCATACGTTTTAATATAATTGTGTATAATATAACAAGCAATAACAATGCATTTTTGTTTCTTCGTATCATAACTTGACATGTTTGAAAATACAAAGAATCTTGCTTTTAAAACGTCAAAACATCTTTCAATAATATTTTTGAATGAAGAATGCCTGTAATTAAACAATTCCTGTAGACCTTGAATTCTTCATCTTCCTATACAATCTCACAAATGATATCTCTTATCTTGACATTGTGAAAGAAATCTAGATATATTAGTGTAGTCTAAATCAACCAAATATTACTTAGCATATAAAGAACATAATATTAACAAAAAGATATTAAAATTAGTCATAATTACTTTGTTTATTTAAAATGATATAATACGTTGTGGAAATATAGCAAATTGATTCGTTACATTTGTCATTGTTTTTAAAAGAATTCGAGAGTTATTTGCAGTACCTACTCATCCAATCATTACATAGGTAAAACACATTTCAAAGGAGCAACAACACATAATATTTTGGGTTGGATTAATTCTTTTACTCTTTATGGTATTTTTTCATTAGTAGGAACATGTGCATTAATATATGTACCATTTATTACTCTAATATAATACTAAAAAATAAAACTATACTATTAAAATAATTATTAATCATAAGAATATAATTAAAATAGTAATTAAATATATGAATGTACTTGAAAATATAGAAATAATTTTAAATTATGTTGAATCTCAAGAGGTGTATTAAGGATTTTGAATAGTGGCCGGTACTGACAGTACTGACCCATACTGGTCGGTATCGTAAACTTCCAAAACTTCAGGGACCTACTTGCAATTTTCAAAAATTTTTAACCCCGAATCCCCAACCCCTCGATTGTTTCAACAGACGCTCCTCTCTGCCGCCCGCCTCTTCTCTTCTCACCGCTGACGCACTGCTCTGGCCCTCGCCTCCTTCGCTCGTCCTCCCTTGGCATCGATTGAAGAAGATGCTTCGTTGTTCCTCCACGCAGACACGAAGACGCCACCACCTTCTCCGCCCGAAGCCACTGCACCGCAGCACTGCTACACCTCACCAAAGCCACCGGAGACGCATCTGAAGCCACTGGAAACCGGTCGAGACTCTGACTTGTGACAAAACCCGAAGATCCACCAAGACCCGAAGTTGGTTTTTTTAATTTTTTTGATTTCGAAAATTTCACGCTTAATTAAAAAAAAATTGTGTTGGATATTTGGATTGGATCATCATCATTGGAATGTTGGATCATTGTGATGGATTTGTGTTACTGGATGATGCACGGTGTTGGAGACTTGGATGGTGTTTTTTGTGTTGTTGCGTGATCTGGGAATTGGGATTCTGGAATCAGGATAGTGGATGTGGATACTGAATTGGTTGGGTTCGGTTGTCTTTGTGTATGAAATTTTGAATTGGTTGGGTTCGGTTGTCTTTGTGGATGTGGATACTGAATTGGTGGAGTTGGAATGTGATCTGAAATTTTGAATACTAAATTGAATTGGTTGTGTTTTATGTATGGACTATTTTGTAAATTTTAAAAATTTTATGGACTATTTTATAAATTTAAAAAATTATCTGAAACGGTACCCAGTACTGACCGGTACCGGTATAATTTCGTTCCAGAACTCAATTCGGTACCAAGCCTAGTACGGTATTCATAACTTTGGGTGTATTGGTAAAGGATGGTGGAGCAATGACTCCTTTTGTAAGATTATTAGCTACATATAAGACTTTGCGAAAGTAATATAATATTGTCCAGGTTAAATGTTGAAAGCGTTCTGCATTAACTTTAGTTATCTCACTATGCCCTATAGTCATCAAGAAAATTGCTACTTGTTCCTCCACAATCAGATGACTTGTTGACTTTAAGCCTCCTAATCTCTTTAACTCATCATATAAGTTCAAGAATATTATTTTGCTCATTCTTAAGTTTTATAAATCCTTGTAGGATTTCATTTAAAAGTTTTAATATCCAATCATAACCTGATAGAGCAAAAGTTCTATATCGTTGTTTTTGTAAATGAAAATATTTGTTCTCTCTCCCAGCTAGAAGAATAATGATTATCTTAATCAGTTCATCATCAGAATCTAACAAAAAAATTCATGTAGCTATAATGCCAATATAAAATCATTAATAAAATATTCAATCAAAAAGTTTAATTAAATATATACAAAATATTCATACAAAATATATACTTAAAATATTCATAAAAAACATTGATTTAACATTCAGTCAAACATTATACAAAACACAAACTTAAAATATTTAAACTATAGAATAATGCTTAATATAAGAGTGTCAAATTAATAAGAATTCGATATGCAATAACATAAAAATATAACTAAAGCGAGATAATCCAATCCAGCTTTCTTGCGTTTGTCATCTTTATAAAAATACCCCTATAAAGTGGAGAATCATGTAAAGCTTGCACAACTTTTCCATATTGCACACTCTCAACACCTAATTCATGTAAGGAATTCAAAAGTTTCATCATTATGATAGACTTTTTCTTAATTAATGAAACTCCATATCTGTTCTTTGCAGTGGATGATGTTTCACTCAGTTTTTTCTTAAGTAAATCATTCATCATTTTTTATTGTTCAGCAATTATAACTAAGACCTCTTCTCATTGTTTGAATGTGTCTTCTTTGCCTTTTTATTCTTATGATTTTTCTTTCTCTTAAATGGATAACTTATAACTTGATCTCTTTTTTCATTATACGAGCAAACTTCATCAACATCAATTCTATGTTCCTCTTTTGTACTATTTGATGGACATTTAATTGAGAGATATACATGTAAAACAGTTGCAATAGTATCTCCAATTATATGACACAAGTCTAAAATTGCCTTCCATCTTTTTTTTTTGAATATGTGAGTCATTTTATGCATCTATAATGATGAAAAGGAAATATAAGAACAAATATTATATAATATGATATATTAATAAAACAAAGACATATTTTACCTTAAATATGTTTTTCTAACATTGATTTTTAACATTAACTTCACTAGTAAAAGAGAGGTAACTGATTCATGTTTCTTTAAGTAAGTTCCTAAAATTCTTCAATCTAGCTATTAATCCATTATAGTTATTCTTTAATTGAATATCAATGTACTCCTTACTAAATTTTGTTTGAAGATCTATTTTAATTTTCCTTATTCACTTCTTCAACCATCAATGAGATTAAATGCATCTCTATAGAAGAAAGATCTATTTTTCTTATAATGAAAAAGGAGATTAAGTTATAAGTTCTTCATCTAAGAGAGAAATCTACTAAGAATAAGAAGTCAAATA
>JANZLH020000071.1:606601-620749 GCA_026770325.2 Erythroxylum fimbriatum
TATATTGGTTTGTATTTTATATCATTTATTTTATATAAATATTTTTGTATAATTTATAGGTAATTCCATCTTACAGTTTAGTATAAATAGTTATGCTATAATTTATAATTTATGAATTTTAAAAATTACAACTACAATTTTTTCAAATTCTCTTAAAATAAATATATAACAAAATTTTAAAAATATATTAAATATTCGGGTCAAATGAGGACCGACGGGCAACTCAAGTCAGACCACGAGCGTACAGACTGGTTGACATTCCTAGTTATGTGAAAAGACTCCTTATTTATAGTAGTAGCAATAGTAGCAAAGTTACAAGAAGGTTATGATTACTCAAAAGTTTCCTTACATTGCAATCATCTACATTAGTAATACTATGGTTGTAATTTTTACAAAAACTATAATATTTTATTTTAGATGATCGAGGTGAACTTTTAAGTAGAACCTGGTGATATTTGATCACTATAAGCAATTTTAAAACATAAATGAGCAGCAATAACACATTAGTCAAAGATGACGCTTGCTTGTTAAGTTCAAATAGTTTCTAACCAGGTCTTTTTAGAAATTAATTCCGTACGAGGAGGCTCCAATGAAGTAAGGAACTCAAACTTATTCACGAGGGTCACAAGTACAAACTAAATATGTTTTTGTAGAAAGAAGACAAAGTAAATTCTTCCTTCATTTTTTGTGAATAGTATAATGAATATATAAGATAATATAACCCTAATTACCTCCTTAAATTAAGAAGAATCTATTTATTCTCAGAGTCAAATCTTAACTAATTAATAGAATATCAACTAATTATCTATAAAGAATCGACTAATTATCTCTGGAGGGGGAGTCTTAATATTATAGAAATAATCAATTAATTATGATGATACTTTGGAAATAATTAGCTAATTATCTCCTGTTCGTGCCCAACTTGCTTACATATAACTTAAAATTTTGTCTTAGTAGCCCTTTAGTGAAAACGTTGGCAACTTATTGTATTGTAGGTACAAATGGTATGCAAATGAGTCAATTTTTAAGTTTTTCTTTTATAAGATGTTTGTCAATCTTCACATGCTTCGTCCGATCATGTTGAACTGGATCGTTGGCAATATTGATAGCTGCTTTATTATCATAAAACAACTTCATTGGGTGTTCCGCTGGTTTCTTAAGTTCTTCCATTACTCTTTTAAGCCCAATTATTTCGCAAATTCCCTTATTCATTGCCTTATATTCTGCCTCTACACAACTTCTGGCTACTACAATTTGTTTTTTACTCTTCCATGTTACTAGATTTTCCTAAAAATATTTGCAATACCCAAAAGTTGATCTTCTATTAGTAAGAGGCCCTGCCAATATTTATCAGTGTAGACTTCAACACTCCTTTGATCACTCTTATTAAAGAATAATCCTTTCCTTGAAGTTCCCTTTAAGTATTTTAAGATTCTGTACACTGCTTCCAAGTGTTCTTTATATGGAGTATGCATAAATTGACTTACCATATTGACAACAAAGGAAATATTTGGTTTGACGTGAGATAAATATATTAGCTTTCCTATCAATTGTTGATATTGACTTATATCTATTAGAACTCCTTCCTTAACTTCACATAGCTTTGAGTTAGAATTATACAGGAGTATCTAGTAGTTTACATCAACTCATCCTAGTTTCTTTTAGAAGGTCCAAGATATACTTTTGTTGGGAGACTACTTTGCCCTTCTTAAATCTAACAATTTCCATCCCTAGGAAGTAAATAAGATACCCCATGTCTTTGATTTCAAACTCCTTTGAGAGATTATTTTTAAGAATCTTAATTTCCTCAAAATCATTGCCGGTGAGGATAATATCATCCACGTACACAACTATAATTGTATTCTTTCCTTCTGCGAAAGTTTTTATGAATAGATTATGATCAGAGTGCCCCTATAAGAAACCTTGAGACTTCACAAATCTTGTGAATCTTTTAAACCAGGCCCTTGGTGATTGTTTTAACCCACATAAAGATTTTTTTAGTTTGCATATCCTTTTTCCAAAGCTTTCACTAAATCCTATGGAAGACTCCATATACACCTCTTCTTCTAAATCTACATTTAGGAAGGCATTTGTCACATCCAACTAATGTAGACTTCAATCAAGATTAACTGTAATAAAAAGCAACACTCTCATAGTATTTAACTTAGCAACATGTGAAAAAGTTTATGAACAATCCATGCCATGAGTTTATGTAAACACCTTAACAACAAGACGAGCCTTATATCTTTCAAATGACTCATCAAAATTGTACTTTACGGTTTACATCTAACCATTGTTTTCCCTCTCTGAAGATCAACTTCCTCTTACGTTCTATTTTTCTCCAAAGTGCTTATCTCCTTTAGGACTGCATCCCTCCACTCGAGAATATTTAGAGCCTCCTATATATTCCTAGGAACGGAAACATTGAATAACTTAGAAGTAAATGCTTGAAATGATGGAGATAAACTTTGATATGATAAACATGGGCTAGAGGCCCAATACATGTAAAATGTAAACTTCTCAAAATATCTCCGGGTCAAAGAAAAGAGAAGAGAGCCCGCCAGTCAGCAAAGAGGAGGGACGTGGAGGGATCTGATTGGGTGTGGGAAACCGCCACAAGACTCGCCCAGCCGTTGGATGAGATGACTATTTATATATATATTCTTGTCTTTCTCTTTCACAAAGGTTGCGAGTCAAGTCTGATCCAAAACTCCGATCAAAATATCCACGGATTTACCTCCTTCACGTGTCAAATGGATTAAATTGAAGCTCACACCTATCAAATCCAATCCGAATCCTCTTGATCTATTCAAAGTTTGAATCAGAAGAAGAAGAAGAAGAAGGCGCGTTGGGGTTAGGGTTTATACAGCTAGGGTTTCGTAGAGGGGATAGAATAATGCCGCCGGTGGGCGACGTATTGCCTCCATTAATACCTTCTTTGATTTTCTTTCACCGTCGATTCCGTTTTAAACACCTCGAGAAAAGTGATCGTCGTGGTAATCTTAGCTAACACCTTTCCTTTTCCGTTTCCCTCTCCCTATCTCTATATTACTTCTTCTCTTCGATTTCTTTTCTCTTTTGCCCTTTGTTTGCTTCCGTTTTCGTCCTGGTTTGAAGTTTTGAAAGATTAATCTGTCTCCGAGAGTTTTGAGATATCAAATCGTAGTTTTTTGGAGGTGACTCGTTTGGTTGGGAGTTCCTATAAATCTAAAACAGGTATTTTTCTTCTCATTTCGTGCTTTTTTTTGCTTTTTTTTTTTGCATATTTTAATTCATTGTGTGTCGTCTCTTGGGTTTCTGATCAGATCTGTTGACTTTATGATCATCAGATCTAACGGCGATTAGGCCATGCTACCTATGCGCTGGGAATGTCTGTAACATTATCTACCAGTGGTTTTTTGTTAGTTATATTGATTGGATCGTTTATTTTTCACACCATACAATGTTTGATTGATTGGGTTTTATGATTGTCATGAAATGTTAGATAAAACCAGTTAGTCAAAGTGAACGTTAGGAGATTAGTCGATTAGTGGTTGGTGTGAATGGACAATTATGTATTTGATCATCTGTATGGAATTCTGATCTCTTTCTGTTGCATTCTGTATACTTTAAACTTAAGGGCTATCTTTTGCGTTTTTAGTTGCTGAATTTAAAGTGGACTGTTCTGTATGTCTTGCTGTGCCAGATCTTTCTTGCACTTTTTGTGATCGATGGATGTTAGCTCTCATTGCCATGCCAACGACAATTTTCTGGTTGATGAACTTGGAAATGGCATTGGAAAGTTGGTTACACTGCAAGATCTTACAGAGCAGTGTGATTCTGATGGAGATGATAACAGCGATGGAGATGAAGGAATCAAGGAGCTCGAACCTTCTGGCACAAAACCGGTGAAAAAGTGCTTGGACAAGTCTGCTACATTACCATGTAGTGGTAAAACATCTGGCCAAGAAGACGATGAACCTGATTTGTCATTGCAGATACCATTGGCAGAGCAACCCATTGCACGAACAGTGTCCATGCCTGTAAAATCTCTACTCATACCCAATATTTACTTTTTATTTCTTACGATTTGAATTCGAGTTTATGCTATAAAAAACTTCTTCCTCCAAATAATTGTTCAGAGAAGAGTATTAATTAGGATTCCATGTACCTTTTATGCTAATGGGGTTCTTTATACTTTTTCTTCTTTACAGATCGTGTCTGCCATGAAAGGTAGCAGAGAGAAACAAGGACTAAGTCCTAGGAACTTGAATGTAACTTGGGCCCCTGATGTTTATGATCCCATTCCTAATTCACAATCTCACGTAGTAAGAAGCAAACCGAAGAAATCTAGGAAAGGCAGAGACAAAGATAACAATTACAAGAAAAATGGCAAGAAAGGCCAGAAAGGCAACTCTTCACGAGGTGGGGGTGGTAAAGACAAGAAGCAACATCGCAAACTTGGTGGAAGGTCTGATAAATGTTACCAGACATTCCATAATTCAGATATAGTTCTTGACTCTGTAGACAGTGGTGATTTTGATGTTGGTAGCCCGGACCATTGTGGGAGTAGCTTCCTGAAGAAATCACCTACTCAGTTTCATTACTCTGTTGCTGAGGCGCTTTGAGCTTGCAGCTTGATTCTGCGTCTTGTCCTCTATTCAGTGGCTGTGTAAATAAATAAATACGTTGGAGGTTCTGTTGATCAGTGACTGTCATGGTCATGGAGACTTTGAGCGATATGCGTACTACTTGCATCTTTGGGTTGACACCCTGCTAAGCTATGAATTTTAGTTGGATATGTGTTTTACATACTGCCTATTGAGTTACCGGTGTCCCTGTAAATAGGAAATGAAGTGGAATGTTTGGTTTGCTTCACTTGGTATGTTAAACGTAGATACTTCAATTCCTGCGCACTTATATTCTCTTCAGAGTATTCTATGGGTTTGAATGATCTTTGTCATTGCCTTTATAAGCAAAGGGGTGTTGACAGGCTACCAAAGGTGTTCGGTTCAGCAAATCTTTGATAAGAGTCGGTCAGCCCGTGCCAATGCCTTGATCTGGGCATTCGGCGATCTCTTAGGAATTGGCTTCGTTATTGTTGGTATGTGTGTTACTCTAACGTTGTGGAAAGATTGATGCCTTACTCTGCATTTGTTACAGATCCAGCATCTGTTGAACAACTGGCAGCAGGAAGCTATTCAACAATTCCTATAGCAGATTGACAATATGAAAAAAGAACTGCATCACTCAGGTGCATTGGTTTTTTAATAAACAAGCACATAGTATAGGTTCACTGATGCACAAGAGTTTGCCAAGTAAATGCATGGTTGCTTACTTCTTGCCACACCTGACATAAATTCAGACCTCTAGGCCTGTAGTTCCTTCATAGTTTGGACGGAAAAACTCAAAACCCTTTCCTGGAATAAATAAGATAGATCTTTAAGAAGGAATGAATAAGATACATTTTAAAGGAAAAAGACGCTTATAAAATCCCTCTTAACAATGTAACTTCCAATCCGATTAAATCAGCCACACCATCCAACAGTCTTGTTAGTCCTAAATCCAGTTGCAGATTGCTCTGTTTCAGGTTGAGGTGGTGGTACCGGTGGAGGCCTGAACTCCCTTGGCTTGGCGGGGTCGACGAAGATGACCCAACCATCCAAGAACTTAGCATTCATTCCTTCGCGAGCTCTCTCAGCTTCTTCTATGTTTGTATAGGTCACAAACGCAAACCCCTTTGACCTGCCCGAGACCCTGTCTGTGATCACTTTAGCTACCAACGAGATGGTAATGTCAGACTAAAGGAATAATCAAATACAAGACCCAAAGGGCAGAAGCAGAGAGTTGTCCGTTACCTTCAACGAGCTGCCCAAAAGAAGAAAATGCCTCTTTGAGCTTCTCGTCTGTCGTCAGCCTCGAAAGACCTGCGAGTTTCAGATCATAAATTCCAACAAATCATTAGTTATATAGTGATAAGTATTGGAAGTTTTGAGGTCTGGAGGTCATAATAAGAAATTTGACTCTTGCAGTTGCAGACAGTAAAAGGAAGAAAAAAGCATACCACTAACAAAGAGCCTTGGAGAAGTGAGCGTCGAATATAAGTGAGTCAATGAGAATTGTGAGGACAGAGTCCACGTAGCGTGCCGAAACCTAGAAGCGAAAGCCATGGATGCGAGCTTGAAGGAGGTTGAGATTTAGGAGCCTAGCTTTCGGAGGGGCAGCTAGTTAGCATAAACCCTCGTACAACCCTCTTTTTCGAATAGAATATTCCAGAAATGATTTTCTTTTCTTTCCTGTTACTGCCTCACGTTTATATATTCATACGTTTTTATTTCAATTCCGTAGCAATTTCCTCCGTATTTTTTATTTTAATTTTTCAAGTTATAATTAAGATTTAAATTCGAATTCATCAATTTAACTTTGTTCGAATTATTTTTAATTAAGATAATATTATATTATTATTATAAATTAAGAAAATTTTATATAATTTATATGTTTTTTTCAATCTAATCTAATTTAAACGAATTTAAACTCATATATCATTGTCATCATCATCACACCTACTCTGAAGTTCTGCAGTGAAGCAAGGTCTTGGGAGGTATGATAGTACGCAACCTTACTCCTATATAGTAGAGAGGTTGTTTCTCGGTAGACCCACATGCAGATGTTGACAAAAAAATAATGATGCAAATTAACCAAAAAAAAATCACAAATAATTTGGTGTCGGCTTTGCGGTGTACTCTTCCTGATTGGTCTAAGTTCGGAGCCGTTATTCACGATTGTCGTGTTCTCTTGGCTCACCGTCCTGACATTGTTGTGGCTTGGATTCGACGGTGCGACAATGAAGCTGCACATATGTTAGCTCGTAGTGCTTTGTCCTTTTCCGAGTTTCAGTTTTTTCAGTCCCCTCCTGTTTGTATTAGTACTTTCGTTTAATTCAATGCAGTGGCTTTTTCCCTCAAAAAAAAAAAAAGCAATACGACAAACTGAATTCAAATAATAAAGATACAAATACAAAATACGAATAATAACCTAACCTAGAGAGCAAAAACCTAACCTAAGAAGCAAAAATTAGAACTTTAACAAAAAGAAAAATTTTCGAGAAGATGCAAATGAGAAGGGTTTTGTTTTTTTTTTAAGCACCAAATCATCGAACATTCAGCTATAAGCATCAATTTATCGTTAAAAAAGAAACTACCAAATTTGCCAATTAAGAAAGCGGCATAAGTAAAGATATAATCTATAGAAAAGTGAGTTAATTCAATCAATCTTACTTGAACAATAAAAAATGCTAGTTTATCTTTTCATCCAATCAAATTAGTTGAAGGAATACCTTAACGAACCCATGTTAAAGTTTTAGGAATAAATTTACGTATTATTGAACTTTCTCAAATCCCATATTGGACTGGGCCTCAAAGATTCATCTCTACGATGATTGATGATTCCCAGAACCAGAAGAAACACATCCAACAGATTTCTGCATACAGAAACTCTACCATGATAAAAGGTAACCTAATAATAAATAATAACAAAAACCAAGAGCTTATATACAGTATCACTCAACCCGCCTCAAAATTTATGTTATAGCAAATGCTAAGATAGTTTGCAAGAAAGAAAAACTTTCCAATTCTTTCACGAACTTTTGATCATATGAATCTGTCCATTATGTCTCCAATCAGAGTTCAACAGCAACCAACAATTTTGCAGGATAAAAAGTAATTGTTGATCTAAGCAAGGTATGGAAGCAGCTTCTTACTTTGACGCGCTGCTTGTTGGCACTTCCTTCTCTAGCATTGATGTGTCCTTAAATATGGTCAGTTGGAAATCCCTTGTATACCGCAACAACTGATCGAAAAGGAAATCATGCATCAGTTTTTCATTTCATCAACAACTTCCAACTATTGCTTATATGATGTGTAGTACTTGCTAAAAAAAGCCATTTTCTTTCAAAATAAAAAGAAAAAATAAGAGATAATAGCTCCCTCCAATGAAAAGAACAAAAGACAAGATAAAGAACTGAATAAAGCATCATCTCATTTTACTTGAACTTCATCTTTTCTTTTTCTTATTTATTTTTTATTGATAACGAAAGAAAAAAAAAAAGGAACAAAAGCAAAAAAAATAATCTTTCTTTAGTGCTCTATCTGCTTTACTAAGACATTGATGACCTGTGTAGCTTAAATTTCCTCTAGTTCCTGATTGGAACTCATACTGACTACAACAGTTTGAACTTGTTTTCTACAATTCAGAAATATAAAAGCAGGATTCAAGATATTTGCAGATTATTCTAAAACACTGAAATGCAATAAAATTTTACAATAGTATTATTTTAATATTTTGTTTGTAATTGATGATTTCATCATGTCATGATCGCATAAAAAGATGTTGCTTGGACCATGCAGACTCTCAAACAACTGTAACTTACTTGTGCCTCACTCGTCTTCCTGAAGCCAAATTTATTTGTCCAGATTGATTCAGCTTCCTTAGCTGCAGGTAGCACCAGGTTTTCCACATTCAAGAAGCACAACAACCTCTCAATGGATGAGAACAGAGCCTGGAAGTAGCCCTGGATATAGGAAATCCAAAAGGCAATCTAGTAAGGTTATCCATCAGCAAGCACAAAACATCGACATCTCATTTTAGGAAAAATAAGAAAGAGACATTGATCGATCATTAGCTTCTTACCTTTCCTTGATGTTCTTTACACGTGGCGATCAAAGGAAGCTCGGCAACTTCCCTACCAAAAACCCTAAGAAGTCCGGCTGACACAACAGCACCCCTGTGTATTTAAAAGAATGATTTGAGATAAATAAAGACATTGTTTAATGAAACATGTTTCCAATCAGAACACGAGGAATATTCAGGAGAAGCAGCATACTTTACAGTCAAAAGTACACAATACATATTCCCAAACTCTTGGCCAGATATATTTCTCCTGCAACAAGTTAGGAGGAAATAAGAGTTAATGTTTTGTTTATGATGAACGAACTGCAAATCTGAAAAAAAAAAAAACCAACAAGGAAACACATTGGGCCTAATGGAATTAGTATGTCAAGTTAACTAATCACTTGAGATTGTTTCTTTCCAATTATCCTGAGTTTATTAAGAATAAATAAAAGAAAAATTATAGAAGAATGTGAGATCTAGCTTCCACTTATTTCACATTACAAGATGAGCATAAGGAGGATGCTTTCATGAGGGAGATAAAAACACATTAATATAACTCCTTTTCTTATGAATTTATGACCCACAAATGAGTAGACTCTTCTCCTTCCATTACAGAGAAAGAGATATGGCTACTACAGCATTTGGAATGGAATATCAACCTCAAAAGAGTTGGTAATGCCAATACCAAAAGAGTTGAGGCAGAAAATTTTTCAAAAATTAAGCAAAGAAAAAGAGGAATTACCCGTAGACCATAACAGGAATCAGATCACGACCAGATTTTGCAACAATAGGACCAAAACATTCCTGTCAAAGAACGGAGGAAGCAGCTTAAGAAATAGTTCCACAAACAAAACTCTCCTCAGCAACTTAGAAAGCATGTCTTAATATACAAATGGTGCCCATCCCAAAAGCTGGAGAGAAGAAGATTGTCTTGAAAAGCATACATTGTTGTCAGTTGAGCCAAGTTCATGGAAGCAGGGGAGAGAGAGGTTGTACTTCACAACCTGAAGGAGCAAGCAAAAAGTCCAAGACTATTAACTACTTACTCGGAAAATTGCAGTAGCTGCTGATAGTAAATCTCTCCAAATGCGACTTTTACCCATCAAAATTCTCCATTGAACATTACCAGCAGCTTCAAGTAATAACCCTCTCTCAGCATGTTTTCTATTTATGATATCTAACAGTTCCGACGGAATCATCTGTACTCCACTGTTAACAGAATCCTTTAAAACTGCATGGATTTGATCACAGTAATCACAGCAGAACCAATCATCCTTAGGAACCTCCTGGAGTGACCATGCAAGAAGCATCTGTGAGTACAACTGCAAGACCAACTACACTAAAGTAACTAATTTGGTATTAAACCTACTTTTAAATCACAGCGTCCACTGTCTCTCAAACAGCCTATGTGAAACTCCTTTTCACACTGAAAGAAGAAAAAACAAAACCCAAATAAGTTAGACAATAAAGAACTGAAAAAACTTCTGCAAGTTTTCATGATGAAGAAAGGCATACTTGGTCACAGTATATAACTGTTCGGTCACCAAAAGTTTGTGCCTGAAAATCATGGCCCCTAGTGAACAATAAAAAAAAGTAAATGTAAAATATTGGCTAACACAAAAAATTAAAAAGTAGACAAACAAAAACACAAAAACTGATGATCAACAAAAACAAGAGAGTAATTAAAAATCTGGAACAAAGAACATTCCTAAAGGAAATTGAACAATGACACCCTCTAACACTCAATTGTCTAAACCTTCAATTTTGTTATTTTACTTTCTACATCATCCCATCCCATGACAGCATCAATCAGTTTACTTATTTCCCAAACTCACCCTTAGCACAACCGTAAGACAAACCAATATGATGATATCCAGAGTTTCTTATAGCTATATCAATCTAACCAGTTAGTCTCACTATTCAGAAAGATTACAATTCAGGAAGAACACTCAAGGGGTTAACCAACCTGCAAATAGCACAGCCACCAATTCCAGATTCTAGACTTTTAACAACTCGAGTCGATTGAATAATGATAGATTTTGCTCCATGGCCAAATTTATTACAGTTTGGACAACACCAAGAAGCCTTGGCAACTGACTGCAAATCCAAGCATGCTGCAGCACAAAAATATCCAACCAAGTCAAAAATAATGTGAGAGGACTAAATGACATAAGGCATTGTTCCTTTGCAATGAGAGTTATTCGGAGAGAAGCAGTGAGAAGAGTTAAATACAAATACAACAAGCCAACACACCTATTGAACAGGAACATTAAAACCATATAGTATTTGAGAAGACTAAGAACACCAAAGGGAAATAAACTGAAAAAAGCATTCTATTAGATAACACATAACTAAAGATATAACATAAACTGCAAACAAGATATACATGGTTCAAAAGCCTGAGGACAAGTTTCACAACATATTAGGTTCCCCCCATCTCCACATTTTGTGCACATATCATCGCTCACATTAGCTGTAAGGCTTTTTCCATTTGTCAGTGAAATAGCTATGTCATGGAGGGTCAGTCCATTAGAACTGTAAATGTGACGGTAACTGCAAAAGGTACAAATATTTGAGTAGAGATAAATCAATGTAATTTACATCATCAAGATGTCAGAACTACTTTTAAGAGGCTACTCACGGTTGACGCCTAGCAGCCATTCCAGCGTGTGCCTCAAATTGAGAAGGACTGATCTATTCATGCAAAGAAAGATAATTGAATAGTATGAGGTATCAAAGGATTGAACTTAAATCATCACATGCAAACTTCACAAACCACTATGACTGTTCATCTTCATCACCTTACCTCTGTTTCACAGCAATTACAGAATATGCCATTTCCATGCTTGTAGCCGCCTAATAATTTCTGAAACAAAATGCATCACTAATTTAGGTCAAGAGGATGACCAAAAGAATACATATATCATGGTTACAAAAGACACAACTTACATGTCCTTTTACATAATAAGCTAATTCAGCACCATCTGCAAGACCATCAGGCATAAAAAGTAGCCGGTGAGGATCATTATCTCTGCCAACATATGGAAAGAACCTCCAGGTTAAATAATTCAAGGTAGAACTTAACAAGACAAACAGATTTTGATTAGTATAACAGTAATAACCTTCTCTTTGCACCACCCTCTGGTTTTTTTTTTCGTTTAGCCACCAACCCAGATTCATAGGAACTTGGTCTGTGAGTGCAATGAACCCATCAGCGAACAAGACAGTATTGTGAACTTAAGTCAGATACCTTTACATAGGAAAAGCTGACAAGCAAAAAACAAAGAAAATTCTAAAATACAAACAAGAAGAAAAAGAACTTGTTTTCACTATTATTTCCCATTCTATAGAGAGAGACATAGAGAGGGACGGACAGACCGCTTCAATGCACGTCTCTGCTCTTCTGAAATACTCATGAAAGTGCTCTGACAAACTTGCTGTGTAGAAAAAAACTTGAAGTTGGCCAACCACTTCCTCCTAAGGTTTGGTTGGGCTGGGTGAAAATTTCACAAAATTCTCAGCAAAAAATGATTAGAAATTAAGTTATAAACTTAATGCTGCAATCTACAGAATCTCCAAGAGAAGAAATTGCAATCAAAGACTAGCACCATCTAGAAGAAACAAGCAACCTGCCCCAAATAAAAGTTTTAAAGGCTTTTGTAAGAACATCAAGCAGTTTTTCAATAAATTAACCAGTTGGCGCTTTATATTTCTTCTCTTGCCACTCAATTGAATCCTTATAATGTTTACATACCACATCAGACTTAAAACAAAAGGACTGCGAGAGCAGGGAAGTAGCGATAGCCCCAGATCACCAAAGAGAAATAGTCTATGATAAAATCTATCTATAAAGGCAAACAATATCAGAATGTGTGGGCTATTAAAGATTCGACTCAAATTAACTGAAAAATCAATTGAAAGGGAAACAGAAAATGATAAAATATATCTTGACATACGATATCAGCATGTGTATATTTTGAGAGATTAAGAAAGAGGACCAGAAAGGATAGATGGGAGAATAACCAACAAAAGTCAGAACCGCAAGAAGTTAGTGGGAAATCTCAATAGTCAGGAAAATATAAAAGAGGAACAAGTAAAGTTGTGTCTAGGTAAGAAAGTGAAATCGAAAGATCTGAGGGGGAGATTATGCAATCAAATGCATTCCCTCGAACATGTTTGTCATAGAAAGTGCCTGGCTCTATAACGCAGAAAAACTTTTGGAACTATCTAACGTGTCTTAACATTGAGGAGAACAGGATACAGCTGCCCATTACACCTTAGCCACTTGTAATTACAGTAAATCAGCATTTATTCACATTACAGGAAATTGTATCACTTTGCATTAAACCAGGAATAACCGGAATGGTTTTCCTAAAAGTTGAATCAAGCAGAGGGAAAATGTTCTAGGCTAGAACTTCATAAACCCTTTTAGTATTAATTACTCCAAGCATTAAGTAATACAGCCAAATGATTCCAGGCAGCTTATAGAAAAGGAAACAGGAGGGGCAAGGTAAAACTATAAATTAGCATATAAGGTTAGATACGAAAGTAGACGATAGGAAGTTTCACCTTAAGAAAAAGTAAGGCAAAGGTAGCTTGCTGTAATGTCTTGTATCTAGACCAACCTTTTGATTGGTTGGCTGAAGACTAGCTGCATATGCAATTAAGATTAATCAAAAAAGAGCGTGAAGAATTCATATACATATAGGCCATTCTTTTTGATATTCTTGTTTGTTGAGTGGGTTGATTTTTGACAAAATTAATACAAACATTACCAACTCCGACAATTTTCAAAAATGGCTCAATAAGCAAGTACAATATGCAATAAATCAAACATTATCACCTTTACAAACCTGGAAGAATTCCTCATTAATGGATGAAACAGCCATGTCCTTCACAACTTCATCCAGCATACTAGGCGGAGTAGTCTTTACTTCCTTGAATAATACTGTAAATTGGCCTCCCATTCTCTAGGTACATACGATTATTTGGATGTCTAGTCTTAAAACCAGCATGCTGCTCAAACTCATAGGCAGTGAGAACCTATCAGTTACAATTCAGTCGCACAATTACTATAAGTGGTTAATCAATTTGTGCAAGTGCAATCACAGAGTAGAAAACACGCCAGCTTACTCTGGAGAAATTGCAAATTGAACAGCCGCACAAGTACCCTCCACCATCTATAATTCCATCTAGCTCCCGCTGGCACATCATTACAACAACATTAGGATTTTGGACGATCAGTAAAATGTACGCAATCAAAGCAACGAAAAATCCATGCTTACTTACCGCTGGAGAAAGGGATACATACTTCAGCCTTGCCCCATCAAGGATGCCAGTTGACAGCAACTTCTGAGTGAAATAGAACATGAAACCGTAAGCTCCCAAGCAGTGGGAGACTGGGAGGAGACTGGGGCAGCTCCTACCCATCCCTGCTTCGCACTTTCCAGTGACTACGTACCTGTACCTGTCTTTCGGACCAGGGAAAGTTGCTTCCTG
>JANZLH020000071.1:670460-686332 GCA_026770325.2 Erythroxylum fimbriatum
TAAAAATACTAATTTGATATAGTTTATCACGTTAACGTCTAACTATTTTTGTTAAAAATAGAAAGTTGAATAAAGTTTAGATTTTTTAAGGTTAATATGAATAGATTAGTATTTTCTGCCACATATTGTATTTTTTTCACGTATAAAAGTTATTATTTAATAAGTTTAAAATATTTAAAACCTACAATAAATATTTTTAGTTTTTAAAATAATAATATTTATATGTGGCAAAAATATAATATATGACAATCACATGGTAAAATACTAATCCTATATGGTTCATCACATTATCTACATTAACCAAGAACTTAACATTGCATTATTTTTGTTAACAATAGAAAATTAAATATTTTAGTGTCACTTTTTTAAATTTGGGTTAGGATTATAAAATTAGAGAAAGTTAAGAATTTTATTTTTTATAAAAGAACAATTCATCATTTATGTTCATTTTAGTATGCCCCAGAAAAGCTGATCTCTATGGTCTGGAGCCATGCTTCCATTTTTATTCGCTCAAAAAGTTTCATGCCAAATGTCGGACATTCATTACTATTTTATTCTCGTAAAAGTTTTAGATACCAACATATTGGAAATAATTTAATAATATTAATATTTGATTATTCAGTCAAACTTGCAAATTTGATGCATCGCATTTGATGCATTAATAACAATACAAATTGTAGCTAAAAGTTTCAAAATCGTTGTTAATAATTGTTATCGAAAACGTCACCAAATCTTATAGCTGAAAATTATAGGCAACATTTTTTGCAAATTGACGCTAATAATTTTTTCCTACGCTTTATTTTCATAACAAAAACTATTAGCAATGTTTTGAGCAATCGTCGTCAATACCTTTGACCTTTTGACTACACTTAGTTTTTATAGTTAAAAGCTTTTGGCTACTTTACTATTAGTTCCGTTTTTGGAAAAGTAGCCAGAAATTTTTAGCCACAATTCCAGAAACGCAGCTAAATATTTTTAGCTACGTTTCTGAAAATGTAGTCAAATGTTTTTAACTACATTTCTAAAAACGTAACCAAAAAGGTTTATCTATGTTTTTGAAAACGTAGCTAAATGTGTTTAGCTATGTTTTGTAAAATGAAATCAAATTTTTAATATCCATTTTAAGGAAATGTTATACCATGTTCAATTATAATTATTTGTTACATTTTTAATCCATATTATTTTATATAATATTTAGATTTTTTGTTAATTTATTATACAAAAATAATATAAAAATAATTGATAATTTAAAGGATTTTATATAAAAATAAAATATCATTAAATTTGTTCATGTACAAGATTTTAATTACAAATTCAACAATACTTATGTACAAAATAATAAATACAGAGATTAGTTTATAGGATATAATACAAATCACTCAGCCACGTTGCATTTTCTTCAAATCTGTAGTCCGAGAAAAAGTATTAAATTTAAATTATAATAAAATAGGAATTAAAAGAAAAAAGTGTAAGAGATGTAATTAATACCATTCATCTTCGTCTTCATTGCTTTCATAATCTAGGCCAAGTAATTTTTTGAGGTACTTTTCATGCTTAGCCAACTTTTGTTTTTCAGTAAGTTGTAATTTAACCTTAAGCGACTTGTTTTCCTCTTCAAGATGTTGAACGTATGTTGATCTTGATGAGGATAAAATATTTGGCTTAAGGTCGAACCCAAGACTTTTGATATATCTAGACCGTGTACCAAGCACGGAATTGCAAATGTCTTCTACATTTGCCTCATTCCCCTGAGATATTGATGCAGCAACTCTTGCATCTTATTCTAAAATTAAAAAAACAAAACCAATAGTCAATGTAAATATTATTAGTTAGTACTAAATAAATAAATAAACATAAAATTTAAACAAAATTTTTATACTTATATAGTTATTTTGCACTTCTTCTAACATTCACCTTTGACCTTCCTGTAGTTCCTTCTTACTTTGTTTTATGAAAAAAAATACAATGCACAATAAATAATATAGTGTTTATTGATATAATTATAACTTGTAAACAAAGATCTTACATATCATTTCGCACGATAACAAATGATTTGGAGCCTTCGTTGTGAGAACTTTTCATTTTTCCTCTGTTTACCTTGGCATTCTCAATTTTTCCTAAATAAAGAAAAAAAAGATAATCATCAAATCATCTAACAAGATTAATGTAAGCAAGGGTGAAGGGAAAGAAAACAAACCTGAACTTTGGGAGAGGCCTAATAATCACATAAATTGTACCAATTTTTTAGAGACATCTATTCCAGAACATGTCTTATTGCCTCCGCATAAAAAAAAATTGTAATACTGATGTAGCCTATAATGATAATCCCTAATCCTTTATTTCAACAATAAAGTGACACAGTTTGAAGCATCAGGGTTGTTGATATTAATGATATTCAATTTCATCTGTGAACAATAAGTAAAAGTGTGATTAATATTAAAATAAGTGAAACAATATTGCATATAGTTAAATAAATTGAAATTTTACCGGAACTTTATCTAAAGCATTCTTAAGCAAGTTGTCTTCTTTCAAGTCCATAATACGCTTCAGGCAAGCTAATTGTGTTCCCGCAATTATCCTCGACTCAGTTAACAATTTTTCTAATTGGATCTTGTCTAGAAGATAACCTTACGAAGTATCAATATGTACTGACAACTTATTGTTTGTTGCAACATTCATTCGTTACAACTTATAACCTCTACTTCTTTTTCTGATGTTGACATTAGAACATGACAACAAACGAATAACGATAAGAAAATATTTATTGCATAAGTCTATTTCTTGGTGTTAAAGATTAACAAACCTGTAGATCCCTCAGTACTAGTTGATACATTATTGGTTAACGAAGAATGAGGTTGTTGCTGATTTGCTTCATTGGTGGATGAGGTCGTATGTTATTGTTGGCTAGGAATTGATTGATCTGGTTATTGTTAGCTAGGAACAATTTCGATGCTTGCCACCTTCTTCCCTTTATTACTATCAGGTGCCATTATATTAGATATCTATTAAAAAAAACATAAATTTTATTAACATTACAATACATCCAATCATCATTACAAACATACATTCAATCATCAACAATCCATATTAACATAACTCAACTATGCTCAAATATCTATTTACCAATTATGTTAGGTAAACCAATGTCATTCATAGTCTCCATATAATTCCCACAATCCTTTAACATCTGTCCTATCTCATCATCACCATTGTCATTAATATCACAATCTTCTACATCATTATTGTTACTACCATCAACACTTGTATCAAAACTTCAACTACCACTTAATTTTGAATGTTCGACGTGATAGATCCATGGAGTATAGAATTTATCTATACCTCATATTAGCAAGTGATTATATACCATATCTTGACTTTGAATGTTCATATTTAAGCAATCTATGCATGGACAACGAGTACAACATTCTACACCATTTGATATTTTACAAATTGCATAAAACTCTTAACCCCTTTTAAGTATTCAGTGGACTATTTCTGATTAGACATCCATTTTTTGACCATGTTGCTATACAATTAAGAGTAAAGTAATCAATTACAAAATGCGATTAAGTTATAAATAGCATAATGATAATCACTACAAGTTGACGTACTAAGTTTTAATTTAAACAAACAATGAAATCAATAAAACTAAACATAATGATAAATCAATACAATAATAAAATATATAATATGCACAATTAGTAAAACTCTCTCTATAGTCACTTTCATAAGAAAAGTAACAATTAGCTAGACATACTACAACCACTTTAATATGATGATACGCAGGCATCTTATCATACAATAACTCAAACTAGGATTTTTTCATAGTAAGTAGTGTCTTACTTTTTATGAGGAATATATTAATACTCCAACCAGCGAAACTAGTAGTTTTTTATTTTATTATGGTGAATGATTAAATTAATGAAGTTTAATAAAAATATTAAGCACCAATATATGTTGTTTTTATTTTTTGGTATACCAAAGTATAAAACATACATATGTTAGGATAATGCAAACTATGGACGTTATTTTTAGAGGTGCAAAATTGTTTACATGAGATTTGAATTGAATATGGATTTCACTTAGTAAGTTTAGAAGTGGGCAAAATCTGCAAATATGGATTTGGCATATACTTGAATTGCCCTTCCTGGTATGGAGATAACCAACATTTGGATGAGAAGTCACCTTTTGATTTTTTGTATTTTGATTCATTTCTCTGGTAATTGAAACCTTGTTTTAGAGCACACTAGCATTAGTTTGATTCATTATAAGCGCTAATCCAATTCATTGGCTAGTTTCACTAGCAAAGCAACCAATCACTATAACAATTTCTTAAGAACCTTAATTGATAATGCAGAAGCTAAAAGGTAGCCGATGCCTTTACAATTGTAAAGGAGCTCTAACTATGGTTGAGCATAAAGAATCAACATTAAAATGCAACCATAATTGGAAGCAAATGCATACATTAGAAATCACAACTTTATAAGTCTCTAATAGAACTTTCATCAAACATTTGATAGGCTAAAACAACTCATTCCCAACAGTAAAAACACAGACAATGAACCCATTATAGACCACCATCAACACATTATGTCACAATGAAGCAGAGTAGTGAAAATTTACATAAACAACTAAAGCCATATCACAAAAACCAAAGGGACAAGGAAAATAGAAAAGCATAACACAACAACCTAGAGAATGAAAGGAGAACAGAAAAATAGTACATAAGGTGGACGACTTACCTAGACTGACGGACAACCAAAGACGACCATAACATACAACAAAGATTGACCACATGTGAGGTTTCCTCAATGCAAAAACCAAAGGGAGAATGGATGAAAACGAAGAAGAGTCGAAGACAAAGATGGCTTCGTCTTTGGATTTAAAATAGAAAGGAAAACGACATCTTTTGTTGTTGAATAGGTGTCATCGTCTTCTCTAATATTTGAAGAGTATGGCAAACATTTGGAGACGATTTCAGACAACGTCACCAAATGAAGACCATTGGCAATGAATTAATAGAAACATAGCCAAAAGATTAACATTTGGTGACGAATACAGAGAAACCTCGCCAAAGGGCTAACATTTGGTGATGAATTCAGTCAAATGTCACCAAAAGGCTAACATTTGGTGACGAATTCAGTGAAACTTGGCCAAATAGTATCATATATATTTATATATTTAACAAATTTTTTGTAAATAAAAATTAAAAATTATAAATCTATGTAATTTTAATTAATTTATATTTTTACTTTTATAAAATTTTGAAATAACATTGTTGTTAGTTAAATTTATTTTTCCATTTTTAACTATATTACAATTATTTTTTAATATAATCTTATATGGTAATTAATATAATAATAATAATTATAATGATTTATGAATGTATAGATAATAGATAAATTTTCTTATATTTTAGTTATCATAATATTCTATTTAATCATAATTCTCTATTTATTATATATAAATTCTATACTGTTATATATAATTTATATATTATATAGAGTGTAATATATAAGAAAAGGGTTTAGTGACAAATTATTAAAAAAAATGTCTTAAAAGTTTCACATTTTTATGACGATTTTTGTATTCATTGTCAAAGGTGAAGCAACTATGTTGTTTTATGAACTTGAAAACCTAATTACCTAAATAGAGGACATAAATTGAAAACCTCCCTTGATGAAAGAGTCTCTAGATGCTTCCTAATTAGGGCTGAACCATCAAAGGCGATCTTCTTCTCTAAGCTGGTCAAGTTGCCAAGTATGGGTTTTTCTGTCTTGTTTCTCACCTTTTTTTTCTTTCTTTTTTTTTTTAACCTTTGATCGTTGTTCTGCAATAGGTAGTCATTAGCTTTCTCTTGGAGGAGTCACAAATCAATCCCATCCTAGGTGAAAGCTAATCTTGAGGTATGAAATTACTTGAGTCTTTTGTACTAACTTAGTGTCTTCTTGTTTAATCCAGATTTTCAGCTAGTATGGTCTTGTTTTGGAGAGATAGCTTCAATCCCCAGTATTTATTAAACCCTTTAGGTAAGTCTTCCCTCTTTATAAATTTGTGGTTAACTGGTCTAAAGTTGATATGTTCATCTGCTAGGATTTCTTGCATTCGTTTTCTGTGTAATTTCTCTATCTTAATTGATTACTTAAGGTTGGCCTTCCTTTTTTTCGTACTTCCTCCTATTTTGAAGTCCATCACATTAGCTCACTCCATATCTAATGAAGGGCCCACAACTATTTTTATCAGAATAGTGACTTTAGAGGAAAGCACACTTAATTATGCATCCTAAACATAGTAGAGACACAGTTAACATTTTCAACCTTATCATATGAAGTAGTCATAATCGATAGATCACAAAATTATTATTGCTAGAATGTTGGAACATTCAGATAAGAAGTCTCGTATTCTTAAAGATGTTAGATCATTTGTTGATCTGTGACACATGTTATAGTTTTTATTTATCTTTAAGGGTGAGTGGCAAATATAGAATGTGCTTGTGAAAGGGATTTTTGGCTTGTTAAAAAATTAAGTTTCGATGATCTTTGCTTCTTCTATGAATATTTTGTTAATTGCTTATAACTTTATATAATTTTTCATTCCCTTATTAAATTGTACACTCTACTTCTATATTGATTATAACTTTGACTTGTTTTTTGTTTCTATTGTCTTTCAGAAAAAATTGTTAACATAAATTCATCATGAAATGTCGACATGGCAGCTAGTTTCTGATGGCATAAATGAGCTTCGATGGGAGGAATGTGGCAGATTTCTCGCTGATGAAGAACAAATCAATGCACAACAAATTCCTTCATCAAAGTCTAATCACCTCTTGCTTTCAATGGTCGATGTTCTTCTTCAAGGTTTTTAATATCATTTGAATTAGCTCTCTTTCTTTATTATACGTATCTCATTTTCTATTAGGAATCTATTAGATGAACGTGTGATTGTATATATATATGTTACGTAAAGCTTCCTCGAATCTTTAAGAGAACTTAGATGAAATAGAGGTGGTGGTAATGTCTCGATGATCTGTACAAGATTAGGAAAATCGATTGTTTTGGAACAGTCGTTGTAAATTCCACAAAACTAAATTAAAACCAAACCCACAACCCAACCTATTAAGCCATTAAAAAGAGGAGTATATAAATAAGCAGTCTACTAGAAATATGCATTAAAACCAACGAAAGTCCACCATCTTCTTCATCTTTTCTCTTCATTTCCAATTAGTAACTGTGTCTAAAAACACACTATTTCATCTGCATGTAACTCTTTGCTCATCAGTTTCCTAATTTTGTTTGTTTTGCAGAAAAATTGGAGGGAGTTGTGGAGGTTGACAACCCCATAGTGCGTTACACTTAGGTAAAAATTCCAGCAACTATTATGTCATTTTATTTGTGATTTTTGATCATCCTACACTAGTTGGTAGTTAGATTACATGTTGTGGTTGTTTGGGATAATTTTTTGAAGTTGCATGAAGGGAGAAAAGTGGAGAAAATGGGGCTGAAAAATGATGAAAGAAGAAAAGAGAGAAGAGGGGAGGGTGAAGATGATGACAATGTTTTGAAAATTTAAGCTACATATAGGGGCAGAATGGGAAGTGCATAAAGTTATAGGTGAATTTGGAATTTAAGTTGCGTGTAGAGGCATAATGAAAAATGCAGAAAGGTAAGGGTGAATATGAAGTTTAAGTTGCATGTAAAGGCAGAATGGGAAGTGCAGAAAGTTAAGGGTAAATATGGAATTTTGTTGTAAGAAGGGCATTTTTGGTATTAATTGAAATGGAGGAGGGTAAAATGGACTTTTAATTAGTTATGGATATTTTAGTAATTATGGAGGTTAGGTTAGTAAGGATATTATTTTTATAATTAAGAATAAATTGGAAGAGAGAATAATGTTGGATTATTAGTGTACTTGAGTAAGAAATATTTGGCAAATTAGTCTAATAAAATTTTGTAAATTTTAGGTCCGAAAGTCCGATTAAGGAGAAATTGAGATTATCAATTAATTGAGTCTGAAATTAAGGATAACCTTGGACTTTACTTTTAAAATTAAGTACTATTTTGTTATTAATAAATTATATGTTAAATTAGTCATTAGTTTAATTAATGATTAATAATTACATATATGAATTATATTTACTTTAATTGTTAAATAATTAATGTAGTATAAAGTGTTTCATTATTATATTTGTGACATTTTATTAGATTTATTGCTGGTTAAATTTACGGGAAATGTGTTAATTATAGAGATTGGTAGATAATAAATTGTGAATAATTGGTGAAAATCGAGAATCAGTGGCTAGCCTAAGATAGGCTACATTCAATGGCCTTAGATGGATAGGTTGAGTTGATATAAGTGAGTGGTGGCTAGGTATCTGTCCGTGGAGCAAACACCGGGGCATCCTGAGTCCTAAGGATGTCTTATGTCGATGACTAAGTACCGGAGTGGTATTGGGATATCCTGAGTCTCAAGGATATCCTGTGTCGATGGCTAGATACTAGAATAGTACTGGGTACCAAGAGAGGTATCCTGTGCCGATATTTATACACTTAATTATGTTTTCAAAAATGAGAGATATATTGATGAGATGAGCCGGCAGACCATTGGATGTATACCTATTAGGTTAAGCTGGGCCCATAAAATTCAGTTAAATATTAGAATAAAACATAAATGGTAGTTATAATTAATATTTGTGTTAATCATAATTTAGAAATTTTTTTGAGATGTTTGTTAACTGTTTGGATTAGACTGAGTGTTGTAGTGTATACGTATTATATGTATGATTTAATCGGTTGACTAATTTTATAATTATTTATGGAGTTATTTGATTTTAAAGGTATGGTTGGTTATCCTTACTAAGTAGGCAGCTATGGTTGGTTATCCTTACTGAGTAGGCAGCTCACCCCTTGCCATTTTATTTTTTTAGGAGATCGAGCGATTACTGATAATCCCAGAATACAAGGTGGATCGAGTGGAGTTTAGGTGAGGCCAGTAGATTACTTGTGTAAAACATTTGGAATGTGACAACTTTGGTAGTTGTGTTATGTAGAATACTTTTGTATCTGGAAAACAATCCTCCTTTTTGGAACTAATTAGGAATTTGATGATTAATGATATACTTTGGGAAATGTTTGGTTAATTATGGTTAAGGAATTTTTAGGAGTGTCACAATCATTGATTGCAAAAACTGTCTGTTCATTTTGACAATAATGGAGTCATTCAATCGGTTATGCATGTGTTTGAATTTGGGTTCCTTATACTGTTTGATTTAACTTTTTAATTTTTTTGGATTTATTTTTTCAAAGGATTGTGAAGAAATTAATGAGATTGTTTTATACTATTTGTTCCTTAGGCAAAAAGCTTGGTACTTGCAGTTCATCTAATTTAGTGATCCATACTGCATCTGAGAAATCATTCACTGTATCTTCTACTAGTTTAATTAAAGCCAAAAAGTTGTTAGAAGAGGGTGTCATAAACCAACTGCTGGGGGAAGATCCTTTTCAGTTTCAATTGATACCTTCAAACGTGCAAGGAGTCTTTTTGGGAATCTAGACATAGGGAACTCCTTTACTTTATCTACCGAGTCTCATGTCACTTGGAATCCAGAAAAGTAATTGTCTTATATTAATTACCATATATCATTATATTATATTATATTACTTACCATATATCATTATTTATTGTTTTTTCTGTAAGAATCATATATCATTATATTACAAACTTCATTTTAAAATTATTTGAAAATTTTGTGGCACCATATACAATTGTCAAATCATATAATTTAAAAGAGAAAAAGAAAAAGTAAAAATCTATGTAATATTGACTAATTTTGAGTTTATAATTTCATAAAATTTTTAAAAAATTTGACATTTTGGTTAGATAAATTTATTTTTACACTGAGAATCATTGTCAATAATATTAAATTTGATTTTTTCGATATGATGTTTAGTTACAAATTGATCAACTCAAAGTTAATGAATTCATATTTATAAATAAGACAGTTATTTTGTTATTAGGCATTTGGTGACGATTTAAAAAAATCGTCACCAAAAGCAAACAATTCGCTGCGATTTTCATAATCGTCAATAAAGGATAAGCATCTTACGACGATTTTCCTGAATCGTGCGATGATTCTCACATTTAGCTATGAATTCTCAAATCATTACCACAAAAAGTAGGCAATTGTCTCTTTTGTTGTAGTGATGGATTACAAGTTATTTACATCCTTCAATACCTTTCTCTTTCTTGGTGTTGATTCTTGAACTTAGACTATGTCCATGGCGTGCGTTAATTCAGGCGTTAAGAACTATATCTGTTTATCCCGTGCAGTAAGCTAATAGGAAATTGGTTTTAGGAAGCACCTAACATCTAACGAACTAGGAATTGTTCAGGGCATCTCGATTGGAGGTATAAGGCAGCTGTGGAGGTAGCTGTGAGTGAAGGTTTTAATGTAGACGACAAAGGTTCTTTCTATTAGTGGCATTTTTGTAATTATTTTTTTGTTTTGTCTTTGAATATATATAGATACAATATCACATAGAAAATAAAAGTTAATTAATAATGTTGCAAAGTTTAAGTATTTTTGTTTTTTTTTGCTATGGTATCATAGTCTATCTTCTTGTTGGCTTTCTAATTGCAGAGAAATAACAACATACTAAGGTTCTGTGGATGCTTCTTTGAGCAATGGAAGGTCCAAAATGAACAACAAAAGAAGTTAGGTGATTCGATCATTTATGTATGAATTTTGTAGCAACATTATTGATTAGATCTAACAATAGATCACTAAGAACAAATTAGGGTTTGTTGATGACAAGGTTAAAATGTTTGAGTATGATTTGATTTGAGTTTGAATAATTTCAGATTGTAGATTACATAGTGATTTAGTGGATACTACATTCAATTTTTTAAGATTTGGTAGATATACAATTACATGCCCTAAGGAACTTTAGGATTAAATACATGATAGATTTGGAGAAAGTAATAGACCTCTTTTTTTAATCAATTATAGCTTCTTCTTACACATCGTAATTATAGTGTAACACAATATTACACAATATTGAAGAAGTTATTGAAAGAGTTGACAGAGCTAGATCCCCAACTACGTTTTATCGTAGAGTAATAAAACAGGTTGAAGAAGGAAAGAATACGAGTAGATTGATGCTATTTTTGGCGAGTTGTATGAAGGATATAATCAAATGAGAAGTCGGATGATATTACATAATTCTTTAACTTCTATTAACAAAACATTTTGATGATATTGAGAGTAGAAGCTTAAAGAGACAACAATTGTCACAAAATCATAAAATCAGCCATCAAAAAGGGATGAAAGGAAGTTTTTAAGTTAAAGAAAGAAAAAGGTCGCTATGATTATTGTGCTCAAGATGGGTACACATAAGATAACTGTTTCAAGGTGGTTGGATATCTATAGTGGTGGCAGCATAGCAAAACCAAAGGTTAGAGTAACAGGAGGTTGGTAGTTAAGGTTAACATTAAGAAAAGCTTACCCTTTGAAGAGGAAGTAGTAGAAGAAATTTTCAAGCTGGAATAACTGAGTGACAAAGTAGAAGAGATCCATGAGATTGCTTAAGGGAAAGGGAGCGATTGTTTAACGTTAACACTATCATGCAAAAAGAGTTGTAGAGCGCTATAGTAGAAGAGATTCAGGAGATTGGTTAAGGGAAAGGGAGGGATTTTGTGTAACACTATCAATGCAAAAAGAGTGTAGCGTAAGGTTATAAGATTACTTTTTTTTTTGCTCCCGTTGCAACACAGGAGAGTGTACTGGCTTCGCCTTTTGCAATTGGTTTTGCTGACTAGAATGATTCTCCAATTCTTACTCGCTTGGTATAAATGATTATGACCAGACCATTTTTCTACATATTCAAGTAGAAATCAATGGTAGCACTAGGAAAAGTTAGAGAGTTAAGAAAAAGCCTACTTGGCTTGCAAGATTTTGTGTCAAATGTCCTGCGCATGCTTCTTCTCAACAATAATTAGGAAGCTTTGAAATGTTCACCATTTGTTTATGATACCTCGTAATTGTCTAATTCCTCTTTGTTTTTACAAGTTGGAAGCTTTTGAAAGGAATATATAAAATTAGGAGCTAGTACTTTTGCCTACAGAAAAGAAGGCTACAAGCTCCAAGTGGGATTACAAGGTTAAACATAAATCTGATGGTGCAATTGATAGATTTAAAGCAAGATCAGTGACAAAGGAATATAATCAAATTGAAGGTTTTAATTCCGAAGAAAGAGTTCCATTAGTGGCAAAGGTGGATACTGATTAGTTATTTCTTGCTCTAGCATTGATTTCATTCATCAATTAGACATAGATTCACTGGTACATCAGGTAAAGCTTACTTGCTTCAGAGATTATTGTATAGTTTAAAACAAGTTTCTAGATGATCGAAATCTTTAATTTACAAAGTCAATTTGTAAAAGGGAGTAAATTCCCACTTACTAAGGGCTTACAGTTAAGCTTGGATGAAGGAGATTGTTGGAGGATCCAAAGAGATATAGATGATTGATAGAGAAGCTATTATATCTAAATATTACAAAGTTAGAATTAAATTTATGATGTTTTACCAAAGCATTAAGGGGAACTTTGAACCAAGATGGGCCTGGAGGACTATATTAGAGATATATTGTAGCTGCAGGGGTAATTGCGAGCGAAGATTTTAATGTAGACTGAAGATGTTACTTCTGTTAGTGACATTTTTCTAGTTATATTAAGGGTACAACTGTAATTATTCTTTCTTTTTTATTTCATCTTTGTATATATACAAAGTGATATCTAATTTATTTTAAAATAGTATTATAAACAAAAAGTCAAATTAGGTCCTAACATTTTTAGCATAATTTAATTTAAATTCAAACATTTTTATACATTTAAAAACCCTAACATGTTATAAATGTTCAATTTGAACTCCAACTTAACTTTTCTGTCAGCACTTCATTACAGAAATCATAGTTGATATTTTTGTAGGTCCTTTAATAAATGTGTATCATATGTGACAAGAAGGATTTAAAAATTTAAAAATAATAATTTTAATTTTAATATCGAAGGATTTATGTTGCAGCTAGAGATAGTTCAGTAGAGGATGTCCTGCTGTTGAGTTTTAAAACCAAAATTTAATCAAAAAATATAATAGAAAAGAGATAATGCAAGAGACGATTTATTGATAGATGCATTTTATATTTACGCTGAATGCCTAAATATATAGGCAATAAAATAACAAACGTAGTTAATATATCGTTAAAGATTAACCAAACAAATCAAAAAATTTAAAAGTTTAAATCCTAACAGATAACAACTTTATCTTAACAGATAAAATTTTATCTTCTAACAGATAACAAATCTTGTTTTTACTACTCTATCTTACTACTCTCAAATTTTATCTTTAACCAAAAACTACATTTTAACAACTTTGAATCATTCTCTAATATTCCCCCTCTTTATTAAAAGTTGTAAGACTTTTTAAATTTGATAATGTACTCCCATCACCTGTCAATGGTTGGAGCATATCTCTCTACAATTATTTTCTTTGGAGCACTTCTCTCCAATCTTCTCAATAGAGCACTTCTCTCTATTATTTAACATGAAGATTTCTCTCATTACTTATCTCCATAGATCACTTATCTCTATGATGCATCTTCGTGCATTTCTCACCAACTACTCTAAAAATGAGTTTCTTCTTGTGTCATGTTTGTTTCTTCTTCATTTTGAAATTTGAGTATTTTTATAAATTCCGAAACCTCTTGCACTTGAGCACTGCGATTTCCTTTGTGCTCAATCCTTCTCTTTATGGCCGAACTTTTTACAATTTGTTTATTGGTGAATTTTACTTTTGCCCTTTGAAGAGGAACTCTTGATCATATATGCTCCTTCGACCTTATTGATAGGTTACCCTTTACATTGATGTTGAAGGTATAAATATATAGGCAATGAAATAACAAACTTAGCTAATATTTTGATAAAGATTAACCAAACAAATCAAAAGTTTAAAAGTTTAAATCCTAACATATAGCAACTTTATCTTAACAGATAACATTTTATCTTCTAACAAATAACAAATCTTATCTTTACTACTCTATCTTACTATTCCCAAATTTTATCTTTAAATAAAGACTACATTTTTAACAACTTTGAATCATTATCCAACATAAATTGCCTCGTGCATATATGGTCAAGAGTTCACCTTCAAAGGATAAAAGTAAAATTCACCAAGACGCTTCAAAGAGAGAAGTGATCTATGGAGATAACTGATGAGAGAAGTGTTCATATTAAAAAATAGAGAGAAATGCTCTATTGAGAAGATTGGAGAGAAGAGCTCCAAAGAAAAAAATTGTGGAGAGATGTGCTTCAACCATTAAAGAGTGATAGAAAGTACATTATCAAATTCTAAAATTCTTACAACATTGAATTAAGAGCGAATGTTGGAAAATGATTCAAAGTTGTTGAAAATGTAGTCTTTATTTAAAGATTAAATTTGATAGTAGTAAGATAGAGTTGTAAAGACAGGGTCGGTCCTGATGTTTTATAGGCTCTGGGCAAAGTTAAAAAATTCTCCTATTTTGCCTTTTCTGTTTCTTTAAGATAATCTAGAGTGAGCCCTTATAAAGAATAAAAGATGTAAAAATATAGGCCCTGTTGTTGCTCTTTATGAAGATCAAAACCTTCATAAAGAACAAAATGAAATAAAATGGGGCCTTTTTTGTTGCCCCGTTCTATTCTTCATGTGGCTGGGCCCTAGGCAGGTGGCCTGCCTGCCCTTACCCACGGCCAGACCTGAGTAAAGATAAGATTTTTATCTATTAAGATAAAGTTATTATTTTTTAGGATTTAATCTTTTAAATTTTTTATTTTGGTTAATCTTTACCGAGATATTAGTTAAGTTTGTTATTTTAAGGCTTATATATTTAAGCCTTCAACGTCAATATAAAAGGTAACCTATCAATAAATTGCCCCTTGTATTTTTTTCTATTTTAATTTTTTTTAGTTAATTTCTAGTTCTAGAATCCAACAACCACTTGTTTGATCCACTTCAAAGGGAATTCTTGCTAGTTCCTTGTGCTCAAGCTTTTGGCCTCTCTATTAGCATAATATGATCCTATTAACTGTGAGCACATCCCACTAGGTGATGAACACGTTTTAGACTAATCAAACTAAGCAATGACATATGCTTACCTGACAGAGCATAAGGCGACAATCCATGATATGAGATACAGTTTTCAAGGAATGCAGCCTTTCTTGAGCCCTGGAGCACATAATCCTTAGCCTCTTGGATTATCTACTCAATCAAAGATTCTTTCTTTAAGATTTATCGGCACATAATGCTTCCAATAACAAAAAGGGTCAACCCCCTCTCCACCCTTTTCTTTAACAGCATGGTTGAGATGAGAAGTGTGTGTGGTTTCAACATCCATAAAACTTCAGAAGGGATATATTTGCTTCATCATCCATTGATTTCATCTAAACCATCAAAGGGGGAATTAATAATGTCCTAAACTTCAGGGGGCAAGTTAATGTTGAGGTGGACAAAAATTTTGTTTAAATAAGCTTTCTTGGAAAGATATCTTTGCTAACTTTATAGCTTGGCTTATTGTTATTTTCAACAACAGCATCATACTGTCTCCCACTTGGCCGCTCTCACTAAGTTATGAGCAAACAAGAACTGTAGTGACTCTGCAACCCAACCCAAGCAGAGTGAGCGGTTGGTTCGTACACGGCAATGGTAACAGAAATGAGAATGAATATAGTAAAGAATGAGAATAGATATTGTCATTATAATTATGATGGTTGGTTAAGAGGAATGAATGATTACTATTACCATTGATAGTGGTTGGTTTGTAAAAATACTAAAAAATATAATTAAT
>JANZLH020000071.1:686432-699215 GCA_026770325.2 Erythroxylum fimbriatum
TTACCCACCCCCTTTGGAGGGTTTAGTGGATTCCCAAATTTAATGGAATGAATCCATTTCTTTGGAATTGAAAACTCCAAAACAAACACTACTTTTTGCAATTATTTCATTCCTTCATTCCCAAACCCTCAAACCAAACGCCCCCTTAGAAGGTATTCATCTCTAGGCTTATAACTTTCTAATCAACCTATTCTTTGAAAAACAAAAACTTTCTAATAAACATGGAGAGTTAACTTGTTAAACACATCATAATCCATTATAGAGGGACTTCAGAACCAATTCTATAAGTCAATTTGTGAACAACTAGATAGTTTTCAATTCAAATGAAATAACAGTTCAAATAATAAACCATGAGTGCTTATCTTATTAATTATTGAATCAATCACCAACAAGCAACCACTAAGATTAACTTGAGAAAGAAAAGGTGAAAAAGGACCCAAGTTTTGAAGAATTTTTGAATTAAAATGTAAAAAAAAAAGTAACTCACCAATTGATTTTAAAAGATTTAATCAAATCTATTTATGTGCATCTTAAATGGTGAATTTTGAGTATAATTAATTTGTTGAGTTTTGGTTAACCTTATTGAACTGTCCGATTTGATATGATTTTTAATTTGTTGATAAGGTTAATATTTTATAAACTTATTATTATGTTATTTTAACTAATAATTGGTTTTCAAACCCTCATAAACAATAAGCAAATGGGTTAGAAGTGACACTCAGCCTTTGGAATTTTCGGTTAGAAACTGGGCTAGCTAATGTAATGCAGTAATGGGCTTGATCTCTCTGCAAATTCCTTTTGAAAGAAAAATCTGAAAATGAAGCGTGTGAATTCTGGCAACAGAAAGCCGAAAGGGTAGGAACAAATAGTCAACTTAGTGATTCTCTTCTTCTTCTTTTTCGTGAAGTTGTCGGTGGAAAAGGTGGTGCATGGCCATCGTTGGGATTCAAGCGATTTGATATATGTAAATATAATAATACCTGTTAATCCCCTCTTTTTCAACTCTCATTTTAATTATGGATTCGATCCTGTCTTTGATTCTTTTTAGGATGATACTATAAGATTATGTTATAATGATGTTCTTCCATTTATGTTGGAATAGCTTTTCAAGTGCTGTATGTAAGGTTTCCAACAATATATAAGTTTGTATTAATTTTTGCAGCAAATTCTTTTTCAGTCATAAGTTTATGCTTATTGATAAAGTTCGGACTTGCAATTGTAGAATCAGCTTGTGAGTTGCAGTAATTTATCAAGCTGAGTTGATCACATACTCTTTTTGTTGGATTGATGCTATTCTCCTTTCACTGGCATCTTAAAAGAAGTTATTCGTTGTCGCCATCAACAGGTGTTTAACTCTCACAGAGTGGCGTTATATATATATATCTAGTTATGTTTATGTTATATATGAAGATGCAGTAGTGGAATATAGATGTGTCTTCACTTCACTTCAACCTTAAACGGTGACGTTGCAAGTGGTAAGAAAATTATCCCAAGTGGGGGAAGAAGAAAGCAGGTAGAGTTGGTGGCGTCATTTTCCTGAGCGCAGGTTAAACTTAAGGTCTAGGGGTAGGGGGTCCCAATCCCCACGGGGAACAAAAAGGACAGTGTGCAGTTCATATCTGAATCTGAACCACCTTCAACTTAGCTACGGTGCTAGCTAATTGTAGACTTGGGATAGTGACTTGTAATTATCAATATGTACCACTCCGTCCCTGCACATGCTCTACCGCATCCAATTGGGATTTTAATCAGCCAAACCTTGCGATGATATGATATTTGATTAGTTCACTTGCAAGGCTCATATCAGAAAGGAGTCCCAAATTTATTAAATCCTTAAAATTTCTGTTGTTTCTACGATTCCAACCACCTGTAAGATCGTTTACAATTGTTTTTCACGTACGAAATTTATTATAAGCATTTAAGCAATGCCACATCCATCACCCCATGAAACCTTTCACAACCTTCTTCGCCTGTAGATGCAAAGATTTCAACTCAACACAGCCTACAAAATCGTCATCAGCTTTGCGCAAAGCAATGTCTTTGAAAATGGAAACCAAACAAAACAAATCATAGAAAAAAGGATGAACATTTGGGATAGTAAACAAATAACAACACCAAACGAGCAACCACTAAGATGTCGTTTTTATTTTTTCTGTTCACTTCACATCTGTTTAACCTTGGCTCTGGGTGTTGTCTCTCTCGGCGAAGATATTATCGGTGGCTCTCTTTGAGAAGGGCTTCTCCAAAATCCAGTACTATAAAACGTGTCCCACATCTCTTTCTCCAACCGCAACATAGATTCCTCGTCCTCATCGAACACCTTTCTAAACGACGTAATCTCCTCCGCAGACAACGGACTAAAACCAGTCGCCGGATGAATCTGTATTTCGGTGTCATCGCACCCGCACTGGCACCGCCGCGTACGCGGCGGCAGCAAACCCTTCTTGATCAGCCGCTGCCGTCTCTTCCGCCGGAGAGCGCGGCGGCAGAGTCCGGCGGGGACTTTGTAGATTGTGAGGATCAAAAGGTTTGCTAGCCCACATGGGCAACAGCAACAAATGGCGGCGCATTCGGCGGTTGTCCCTCCGGCGAACTCCGCGAACCGCCCGCTGTGGTACGAAGTGTCGGAGTGGCTGTGTCCGAGCAGCGGTCGGCGTCTGTCTGAGGACGAAGACGTCGTCGATGATAACTGTGACGGTGATAGGGTACGGTTACGAACGAGCACTTGTCGAGACATTGCAGACGGAGTCTTTCTGCCACTGCTCTCGACGTCTACGCTCATAAGATCAACAAAATGATTGTTGCCAAATGAGTTTTCACAATTCAAAGCAAAGATCAAAACTTGAACCCTCCTGGGCTCGATCTTGGTTAAATCGTGGCTACTTTTCCATTGCCTTCCGAATTCAACCAAGACTATTGAACTCCTCGTGAGCAGCGAGATGGGCTCTTCGGAGAGATGACCACCGTCAGAGAAAGTGGTGGAGATTCATGACGGTGGTGGAGACACAGCAAGGTCCGGCGACGGAGGAGATATGTATATAGATTATAGAGGGAGCAAATAAAAGTAAAAAGGGAGCCAGGCGAGTTTGTAGCGGGCTGTGCGTGAGGTTTGACGAATTCTTTAGGCTTTAATTGGGTTCTTGTGAATTGGTGAATTCAGGTTTCAATTTCAATTAATAGCAAAGCGCCGGAGACTCACTCACACGCAGACAGAAATAAGTGAGAGAGTGAACATATGGCAATGGGATTTAGAGGGTGTTGACTGTCGAGCTTGTTATTTATTGCTTTTGTTTTAGACTATGCAATGGGCATCGGGCACCCTTTTTATTAATTCTTATTTTTTGCAGTAGCAATCGTACCGTTTACATTTACTTAATTGAGATTAGTTATTGTTTCTAGTTCATCAACCTCTTACCTTAATTTGTTGTTTTAAACTGCCACTTTTTTTTTTTTTGTAATAAGAAAGGGAGGGGTACAGGACTTACATGACCAATCAAGAAAAAGAAACCCCCGATATATCCTCTAATAAAATAGATAAATAACTCACAGGCAGGTTTTAAACACGATGGATACCAAGTTCAAGAGAACCGGCATATTTGGCTAGACAAAAGATTTGCACATTACTCAACATTGGAAAACGATAGATACCAAGTTCAAGATAACCAGCATATTTGGCTAGATAAAAGATTTGCACATTACTCAACATTGGAAGTATTGGTTTCAATTCCTCACCAAAAATTTGAATACTTTTAAATGTTACAAATAAGGGTCAGTTTTGTGACCATAAGGTCACAGGTTCAAGTCACAAAATTATTTTTTTTAAAAAAATAGAAAGAAAATGTTGTATATATTATAATTTTCTCCTGATCAATTCTCACAAAAACCCGACCGACTTTATGATATCATACATACGTAGTTTGCACGTAATACCACTCCTTGCAATTTTGAATAAGTAATATATATATAGTTGAAAGTAAATATGCATTATTTATGGTAAGATACATTTGGATACGAAGTGTATACTTATCCATTTGGTTGATGTCAAGTTTTTGTGGGAACGTGCACGCACACAACACAATAGAGCCCCTTCTCGATCGATCTCTTCACCTTCTCCGATTTGATTCCAATGCCGTATTTGTCTGGATTTATAAATATTTTGTCCATTTTAATGAATGTCGCTTAAACTACAAAATTCAAATTTAGTTTAATTATAATGCATTTCAATTTAAAATATCTTTAAATAAATTATTTAACTATAAATAATAAAATAGTTAAGATAAATGTTAATAAATAAATAATACTTACAAAATTATTTAATTTTAATAAAATATAACAAATTTATTTTTAAAAGATAATATTTTTGTAACCATTTATTTAATATTAAATTATTTAGTATTAATAAAATCGGATAAAAATTAAAATAAAAAAGATGGTTAAGTCTAATTATACCGTCATAATTTGATAGGCAGGAGGTGAATTTCAAAATGATTAAGAACAAGATGCGCCGCCCATCATTTGTAACTCAGAGGCCTAAGCATCCACTGTTTACTCTTCAATTACACATCAGCCTACGGCTTCGTGGTTACCCCAAAGCAATCGCGTAGACAGCGCGTTACGTCCAATCTGAGGTAACAAAATTCTTGTACTTCTAGACAGCTCAGGTATGTCTAGCGCGGGCCCCAATCCGACGTGTCGATTTGACCTGTTTGCTTTATAGTGAAATCCACGCGCTGTTTCAGCGAGTCAAATAATATTTTTAAAATGGGAAGCTCCAAGTACGAAACGTGATATGACATGCTCGGCCCCAGGTATTTTGAAGACTTTTACTGTTTGGACACGTGTCGTATGGTCAAGATACAATTTTTTTTAATATAAATTTTGTGGTACCATATGTCTTGTTGTCCGGACAAAGAAAGTGTAAGGTAAAAAGGTGAGGTGTAAAATTATAACAGTTATGAAAAGCCAAAAGGAGTCTATTCTTGGACCCCATTGATTAGTTGGAGTAAAAATTTTGCTTTCGGACGTGAGTATAGTAGTATAGTACCGTACCATATATTGGTTTTCTTAACAAAGTGTTGGTTGTAGGCAAGGTTTTAAAAATTGGATCAAACTGTTTGGTTCGATCGGAAAAAGTTTGAACCGATCAGTGGTTCGGTTTGATTTCACCTAATAATCTCTCTGCATAAAAACTAACCAGTTTAATTTTTTTTGTCGGACCGAACGGTCCGATTCGGTCCGGTCTGATGTTTTAAACATTGCAAAATCTCCCCCATTTTTTTCATCAAAACTTTCGCATTTATAAAATTGTTGCGAAAAACATGTTCACTTAATTAATAAGCCAAATTCATCAAATTTATTGGTTTATAATATTTATTTCTTTTTGAATGTTTCGTCTTCCTAGTTAAGAGCGGAAGAAAAGAACTGTACTATGATCGCACTGAAAATCAAATGACGCCATCACTTATTATGATATAAGTGCTTATAAGCATAATATAATTTTCTTACATTAATATCATAATTTTGCTAGAAACATTGTATAAATCGTATTGTCACCTACGCAATGCTCCAGTCACATGCTTCTTTTCAACATCTCCTATTTTATTAGAGTTGAAAATCATTATCCTTTTTACTTCCGGTTACAGGCAACACCTCCCCCAATACTCATTTTGAAGTATATTGATGAAACTTACAAATATAGACATATTAAACTTCGAATTATTATCTAAATTATAGTTTCACAAGATACTCGTTGCTCGTAAATAAATATGAAAGAAATATACATACCTGGTTAGTTATACATGTATTAATGCCAAATTCTAGATCTTGGTCAATATTTCTTCTATAGGCAAAATGTGTAAATTTAACTAATATTTCATAAAATTACAAGTTAATTTTTAATGTTTTGAGGCATTTAAATGGATTCTAACGTTTGCAAACTGTTCAAATTTAACCGCAAAAATTTAAATAGAGTAAAGCCTTCGTAAGACGATTTATAAAGAATATGCATTTGTCACAACGAATAAATTAATAACATTATTAGACAAAACCAAATCACATATTTCTACATAGCCAGATTTCAATCGAGAGTTTGTGGCAATTATAGGATCAAATTTCGACATCATTCTCCTTCCTCTCTTTTTCGATACATAGAACTTGACGAAGCAGAAGGAGTTTTACTCGGTGGCTGTTTGTTCATGTCGTTAATGGTAATGCTACCTATCCAGTTGCCAATATGATGTGACCATGTCAACTTTGTGTTGTAAACTAAAATCTATGACGATCACATTGGATCACTAGTTGAATAAATGTAATAGATATCGGACAAAATTTGTCTCAGATTTTCTTTTGTTTCGACTTTTGTTAAAGTACTCAACATTAGCTTATCTTCCAGGAAAAGTTCTTTTTTACTGTAACTCTATTTTGTCGGGAAATCTTAGAAATAAATAAATAAATATATATATATATATATCTTGACATCAACTCATACTCATATTTCTAACATTCAATATATAGCAAAAGATAAATTTTTAGTTTTCAGCATTTATGTCAAAATATAAATTAAAATTTAATATTTAGCAGTAATAAAAAAAGATATTAACTTTTTTCAAACTAAATTAGTTAAATCTCAGATTGATGAAACTTCATGAATATTAATAGAGCATATTTCGTTTTATTTTTTAAAGCCTAGCATAGCAGCTCAGGCATGGACAAATCCAGAAATTTTTTTGAGTGAGGGCATAATTTTACTGAAGGCAAAAAAATTTTTGAGTGAAGGCAAAATTTTAATTTTTTTAAGAGTTAAAATTTTAAATTAATAATTTTTTATGTAAAATTTTTTAGAGTCAGTAGGGGCAAGTGCCCCCCCTTGCCTCTACTGTAGCTCCGTCCCTGGACTCAGCATCATTTCACTCAACTCTTTAATTTATAAATTAGTGTTAAAATCCCTAGCTTCAGAAATTGTCTCATTGTGATTGTATCTTTCTTTGGCCATATTTGGCAATGTCACCCGGGTTAAATCTTTAGTTGGTTCCTCTATGCATGAAGAAGTATTGTGGATAGAAAGCCTAACACTATTGATTAGTCTAAAGATAATAAATAAAAGATATATTTTTTTTGAATAAAGAAAGATAAAATAAAACTAGCAAAGAAAATAAATAATAAGACAATTGATAAAAAAAAGAATAAAGTCAAATAACTATGTTTATATAAGTGCTTCCTTACTACTACTTTTGACTTCGTAGCTTAGTTAACCTAGATTATATATATTCTAAACCTCGGTAAATGAATATTCGATAAATTAATAATCTCGATTAAATAATAATTTTCTCTTGTCCCGACTTGGACCAATAGGATAAAATAATAACCTCGCTAAATGTATAAGATAATAGTTTTAAAAAAAATCCTTTGAGGTCCACTAAAAATATAAAATAATAATTCATTAAATAAGTATGAAAATTACATGTATCTATTTATAAACTCTATACAGTACTGTGTACTTGAAACAATTCACAACACTTCATATTCTAATGTACCTATATGCACTCTATTTTGAATCACGATTACCTTAGATTAATAAACTTATTTTTGACAAAATTAATAAACTTAGATACAATGCACCATCATTAATTAATTGTTTATTTATTTTCTTTTCTTGGTTACGGAAAAATTAATTGTTTAATTTGACAAATATAATATACAAAATAAAAATTATTCTATAAATTAATAAATATTAATTTATAGATAAATTAATAACTCCGTATAAGATAATAATTTTTCAAGTCCCAAAAATATTTATTTATAGAGGTTTTACTTACACCCTTACATAACAATAATACCCATTCCTCTAAATTAGAAGAGGAAAGGGGTATTACCCAAAAATGGGTAAACAAAATAATGACTCTATAATCATAGTCCCTTATCAAACTCAATCTTTCAGTCCATACCCATTTCCTTTTTTTATACCCACCAAACAAGCACACCCTTACTTAAAAATCTTGCATATGGTTCTCGTTATTTGGTGCTTTTTCGTTTGATTAAAATGATTGGCTGTCACAGTTGTAAAAATAATTTTCTTAAAATTAAAAGTGTAAAATAACGTCTTGTTTTTAATTGAGTTCGAGCCTGAGTAGGCCTGCCCGAGACCTAAAATTTTTTTAAAATAATTTTCTTAAAATTAAAAGTATAAAATAACATCTTCCTTTAATTGAATCCGGGCCTGGGTATACCTACTCGAGACCTAACTCTTCTAAGCAAAATGATGTTATTTTGTTTTAAAAGAATTGGACCTCATATTAGTCTAAACTTAGGCTTAATCTATAAATTGACCCATTGAAAACACTTAAATCTAAATTCATAGGTCAGTCCATTATCATACCTAACGTTAGGATCCAATTTAACCCTTTTGTAAGGTAGGAATTGCCTCCTATTACTTTCTAAAAATCTGAGTTAATCGACCCATTGAAAACACCTAAATTTAAATTCATAAGTCAATCCATTATTATCCCTAATGTTAAGGTCCAATTTGACCCTTTTGTAAGGTAGGAATTGCCTCCTATTACTTTCTAAAAGTTTGAGTTAATCAACCCGTTGAAAACACCTAAATCTAAATCTATAAGTCAGTCCATTATCATCCCAAACGTTAGGATCCAATTTAAACCTTTTGTAAGGTAGGAATTGCCTCCTATCACTTTCTAAAAGTTTGAGTTAGTTCTTACAGTTATTTATAGTATCATATTACACCTTAAACTTTCAAAAATAGTAAAAGTATTATCCTACTTTTGATAGTTTCTAGTCTTAAGGTCATCAATTAAACCTTATGTGTGATGTCATAATTAGGTCATTTGGACATACCAAATATAGATATGATCTTTAAAATAATTTTTTTAAACATGAGTTAAATGTGTGATTTTTACCTTAATATTTTATAAAAGGTGACTTAAAGCATGATTTACATATTATCAAATAAAAATAATGTAAAATAAGGAAAAAGGTGTTTAATGTGTTACATAGAAGTCTTGAAATGTATGATATCTTATTATATATGCACATGATAAAATAATAGTAAAATAGACTTGGTTTATGCCCACATTAATTTGATTAATGTATTCTTAATTATTAATAAGTTATAACAAATTACTATATTATTGCTTATTTTAAAAATTTTGTATCTAATTGTTGATATAAAAATGATAAATAAAATATAACACTTATTAATAAGAAATTAAATTTATCACGTTAATAAAAGTTAAAAGAAGAAATTAATAAAAAAATATTATATATTTTCATAAAACAAATGAATTTCCAAATAAAAGTATATATTATTTAAAATCTATGAAATCACATGAGTGGAGAAATTAGTATTTTTACCATTCATCTCTCCAAACCCAAGTGTTCTTCCCCACACGAATGAAAAAATAGTTGCTTTCTTTGGGTTTCACATACATAAGCCCCCAATTTTGGAGTTAACAGTAGCCTGATATAGGCTCATTCCTTTACAAGTACACTATGATTGATCCGTTTCTACCTTATTTCTTGCATGTCAAGGCCCAACCAAGGACCGAAACGCACTTACAAGAACGAAGAAATATATACGAAACTTGAAAGAAGTCCCAAAAAAAAAGGATACGACTTAGAGTCAGACAATGTCCTTGGAAATTTCTCCAGGACCATGTGATCCATCTTCTGTGAACGTATGAAACTGAGAATGCTGTATCTTCGAGGCTGGAACCTCCTCAGAATGAGCTAAATCATGCTGTTGAATCACAAGGACCGAAGACACCACCCCTTCACCGGATGAAGCCAACACGTCCCCTATAGGCCCCAACTCTGGGTGCTCAGCTTGTCGGTCCGCCAGTTGTGCCACCATAGACGACGGAAACCGCCCTTTCCCCACCACCACCAGATCATAATCATTGCTTCTTCCTATAGCTAATACCTCCTCCACAATGTTGCTTGCCACCTTCTCTATGTACACTATCATTCCATCCCACTTGCTCCGAAGTTCAGCTACTGCAATGTCATCCAGCTCCTGATTCCACAATGAAATTCTCAAATTTATGTTTATGAGTGAGGAATAATGATAACGAAAAGATGATAGAACTTAGAGACGAGACTTACCATCTCCTTTTCTCTATTCACAGTAGCGGTGGAGAAGCTATAACTTTGTTCACTACACTTGGTCGGAGCCGGCCTTAACATGACGGTGTTACTCTCTGATAAATCTCAACGAACCTAACCACCGTGACTTTAACGGCTGGGTGTTCCGCCATCCTACCCCCCACCCCAACTCCAACGCCTCGCGGTCATCCGGACCACCAAAGAAGATGATACAAACCCGTTGGGCCAAAGTTGAGTTTGTTGGCCCAGGAGTCTCACGTTCTCTTCCAAATCCACGGTCCACAAGAACCGCCACCGAGCATGGCGCTTTCTTTAGGACCCTCTGATTAACCCCTTTCCAACCATGGCCCATATTCTCCACTGAATCACCACCTTCCCCTCTCCACATCTTGTGAAACGGCAGCACGATCATAGCTACTCGCTTACTCTCTGCCACCTTACAGATATCTTCATGCATTGTCGACAACGCCGATATCGCCGTCGTGGGTCGGACAGAAACTCGACCCAGTTGACTATATGCCTGAAACGCGCCGGAGAGCCTGTCGTGCCACTCTCCACGACGAAAACGGTTGATCAACGGGACTCCATTTTTACGTGCCCGTTGAACCATTATGATCGATGAAGACCGCTCGGTGAGCTCAACCAGGTGCATTGTGTAGAGCTTGAGTTGGGACTTCTTGGTGCTCCTAGTTGCCTCAATGATGTTAATGAGTGAGGGCACGTTTCCAGGTCCATGAACACATGCTAGGATGCGAAGCTGGTCCTTGGAGGAGTCGTTTTTGTTCAAGTCACGGAGCTTCCGGTGAGCGCGAGAAGAGGCCCGGCCCCGAGCTGGTTTGTAAATGGCCATGACTGTCGGGGTTGTAATGAAGGTGGTAAAGAGTGCCATCAGAACAAGTATTGCGAAGGTCTCATCATTAAGCACCTGAGGCAAAGAAAGAAACATATTTCATAACATTTTATTTTGAAAATTTTATAATTGGCTAAATTATTTAATGAAATATAATGTAATTATGCAACTTTATAACTATAATTTACAGAAGACCCCTTATTTTGAGGTGTAGTACATGCAATTACTGCAAGGTTTGTGTGACGAGAGTGCACACGAAATCAAATAGACCACTCGGACTTTTTAGTCAAATTGGCCAATGATAATAATAAGATTCATATTATTATAACAAATAATATTAAATTTGGTGAACAAATGAGCTCATGAGTCCTGGCGTCTTGGAATTAAGTAATTCGGTTTGCATGTTACTTTTCAACAAGTTTGACCAAACTCCATCAAGTAGGCCAACTTGTAGCAGCAACATGTCTGCTTAGGAATTGCATCACTCCTTAGACTCAACTTTTGTGTTTCTATGAGACTTTTATGCTAAGTTATGAGATGGCTTGGTATAAGATGCTCTAAAACCATGTCCAAATCAACTTACTTTTCTTTACAAGAAAACGAAAATATATATAAATACCTTTTGTCCTACTGGGACTAAGGTGACAACGACTTAATTGTTCCACTACCAAAGAAAAGGTGTGGTTTTGACGAAAAGGGCGAATTATTCTTGTTGTATAATCCTTTTCACGAAATTTGATTGAACTGTTTTAAACCTGCAGAGTTTAAGATTCGAGGGTGTGTCATTGGCGGCAGGACAAATGATAAGATTGATTGAATTATGTGTCAAACCTGAAGAGGTTAAGATTCGAGGGTTCGTGTATTGGGGGTAGGACAAATGATAAGATTGATTGAATTGTGCGAAGAAGAAGGCAAAAGGTCAGGGAATACAAAGTTGGATCTCATTTTCAGAGTACTATTCCTAATGACTTTTGAACTCTGATTATTGGTCAGAAAAAATCGAGTCAGGAACCCAGCTCCCATGGAATATGTCTTGTCGAAGAGAAAAGAAAAAATAGAAATGGACAAGAATTGGATAAACCCAAAAAAAAAAAAGAATCTACACAAATAAAAGAAATTAAATGAATAACTCTTAATAAACATTTCAACAATAATTCAATAAAATTTTTTACTAATACTTCGTAACTTTATCTTAATTAATAAAGAAACTGTTTATGAATTAATAAAAATTTTAATTAAAAATACCCTTTATTTTTATTAAATGAGGGGACCTGATATATATATTATGACTTTATGGTGTCTCTAATGTGTGTTTACACCTTGTGGAACATTAATCTAGTATTAGTTCCACAAGGTATTTTTATTGATAATCAGGTCCCCTAATTTAATAAAAATAAATTAATAGCAACATAGCCAAAATGATAACATTTGGAGACGAATACAGAGAAATTAACCTCTCTAGAGGACTAACATTTGGGGATGAATTCAATGAAATGTCGCCAAAAGGCTAACATTTGACAACGAATTCAGTGAATCGTGGCCAAATATTATCATATATATTTATATATTTAAGAAATTTTATGTAAATAAAAAAAGTATAAATCTATGTAATTTTAATTAATTTGTGTTTTTAGTTTTATAAATTGTTGAAATAACATTGTTGTTAGCTAAATTTATTTTTAGACTTCCGATCATTGTTAATAATATTAAATTTGATTTAAGAATATGATATAAATATTTATTATGGATTTCCATTTTTTACTATATTACAATTATTTTTTAATATAATCTTATATGGCAATCAACACAATAACATA
>JANZLH020000071.1:716576-730340 GCA_026770325.2 Erythroxylum fimbriatum
TTTTCTAATTTTTTAAGTATATAATTACATGAAAGTGGTATACATGAGGCTAGTTATGAAAAACATGTTAAAAACGGGCTAGAAAGTTGAAAAAACGACTCCCAAGACTGCCGAAAATCGCCCTTCCCATCAAAGGATGATTGTACCATCAGGTGCGTGCCCTCCCACATGGCTCTACAGGGTGATGGACGCGTTGCACGCACCTCACGCGGCCCATTCTCTCATGAGTGAGGGACGAGTTCGCGAGGGTGGGAACATGTGGACTACTTTAAAAGTTAGAATAGAACCGAAATCAGGCATTCCGCATTTTCTTTTTACTCTTTCATAAACGATCCATGACACATAATAAAGTTTATGCTACGTGTTACAATCTTCCTCTTTTCGAACCTGTACAAACCAGGAAATGCAGTATCAGTTTCAGGTTTCTAAGAATCAGAAACTCCATTATTTGTAACACCAACGTCATGATACCTGGTCACAAATCCAAGCACGCTTTTGTTCTGGACACACACAACCATAGTAACACCTATCTTTTCCTTTTAATAATACAATCAGAAGTCAACTTTTCCAGGATAAATGGATTTATCATGAAGAAGGTTCGGTGTACTTGGCATCATAAAGAAGAGGAATGGAGACAAACTGGTATCGCCTTGCCTTAATTGATTCAAAGAGGCGTGGATTGTTAGTGGGTTAGGATCAACTTTTTTGCTAACCACTTGGTGAATGAGAAAAGAGGAAAGCAATTGAGTGAGAAAAGAGGAAAGCAATGTGTCCCTGAGTCAAGGCCAATCGATAAGGTAAAATGCTCTTGGATCAGCAGAAGCTTCACGTGTGATCATGCACCACCAATTTGTGGTTAAAAGATCAGGTGATGTTTGCTTCGCTAGTGTTTCCCTTAACTCACATGCCACCATATCATCAAGAACAAAGTGTTTCAAAGTCACATATAAATATTTATTTATTTTAAAAAAGTAAAGAAAACAGACATTTATGGGGGAATGAAAGGTGATTAAACTCGTAATTAAATAAATTAACCTTCTTTAATTTTAGAAGGGGAGGTTGGATGATTTCAACAACAAGATGAAGACAACATAATATTGAAGTGGCAAAGTGTAGAATTTTTGGAAAAACTCAAAGCTGTGTAGGTTGGGTGTGTGAGCCGGTGATGAGAAGGGAGAATGAGATGGCATGTAACAAAATCAAGAGAAAGATGGTATTTCTTTCTTTTGTGTATATGCTATGGGTTTGTAGTGTGGCGAGGGTTTGGACACTTGTCCAAACACTTGTCAAACAAAGACTCATGCTACATGTCTCCTTTTATAAGCTACAAATTGTCACTTCATAATTAGTCCGTTTGTCTCATAATCATTAGGCCATTTTTCATCCAATTAAGCCGCTATTTGTCACTCATTTTAGTCACCATTTGTCACTCATTAATCAAGCCATGTGTCACACTATTACTAATGTCATGTGTCACTATATCATAGGTCTAATCAACCTAAATTTTCATGTATCAATTTATCTTTCTATTCAACATTTTTCCTATACTAGATACTCATATTATTTCATCAATCACTCAAATGTGATAATAAATTCCAATTCGCTAATTGTAGTCCATTAAACTAAAATTCAAGACATGATGAATTCACAATCACAAAATCACAACACAAACATTTAAAATCTTTTATGCCCTGAAATAATTCAATTAAGTGCATAAACTATTTTTACAATATTTCTAAATCATGATTTATGCATGTATGCGAATATGACGCATGTAAATGAAATACACTTCATATGTTCTCATATGATATGACTTATATTACTTCATTTAGCAGTTTTATTTGCTAAATCTAGAAATGGACTATTACAATTCTTCTCCAAATTACTTCATTTTCCTCAAAAAGGATGAAACAAGATCTAGCATAAAATATAACTCATTTCATTTCGAGTATCAAATCTTATAAGAATACCCAAAACACAAGAACATTACTACCAAAAATCATACCAAAAGTAAAGTCTATATAACATATATTAGAATATATACATTATGTAAACGGTGGTTAAACTTTCAAACCAAATAACCGAAATATATCAAGGATGACAACAAGTCCAGGCACTCAATTTTGTTTTAATAATTGACCTCCTAAAATGGTGTCATTTTGATCAATAAGTTCAATTATACCAAAACTATATCATTTTTTTTGGACCATTCAGATTGTACTAGCTCGACCCTTATAAGTCTGATTCTAGCTCGATTAGGGCTCTTTTTACTATTCCTAACATACATCCCTAAACTTCATAATAGTTAATTAACTAATTAAATTAACTTTCCTTTTCTCTCTAGTTACAATTTATTAGTAACTTCAAAAGTTATGACTTTAAGAACTAATATCTGTTAATAAGAAAATTCAACTACCATACGAATAGTAATAAAAAACAAGGAAATATTATATATTGGTCTCTCCATATGAATATTATAATAACATGGGAAAGAATTCATGTCCTTAGTTGGCACCTCCCGTGCTTATATAACACCAATTTTCTTCGGCCCCTTGTACATCTCATTTTCATATGAGACCAACACCTTCCCCGCCAGATAGTTAATTAAAGACACGCCCCACACATGTATAATCAAATAACCCTTAAAATTAAAAACGAATTTAAAAATTAATTGCTATTATTTAGTCATAATACTGAACAATTTTGGGTTAATATTAACTAGAGTAAAGTACCATAAAAGTTAGGAGAACTAGCTAGGTCAGATATCTTATCAAACATGGAATATCACTATCCACTTATTTCTTAACAGTAATAGCATTTAGCAATGATTAAAAAATTTAACCGATTTAACTATAAAAATTTTAAGCTGTTTAATTTTTTGAGAACTTTTCGATTCGATTTACTTTAATAACTCTTGTTATTGAAAACTAAAAAGTTTATTAATTAATTGGTTAATTTTATAAATTAGTAAATTATCAGAAACTAAAATAAATCAATTAGTTTTTATTTAACAAATTTTTAAATAAACTTCAAATTCTTAGATAGATAAAGATATACTCTTTCAATCATATTTGAAATTATTTAATTTTATTCAATCTTTAGCCAATTTTATAACGGTTTAATATCAGTTAAACCTTTTAAATTTTAAACTTCTTATTTTACTAGTTTAACTTTTAATCTAATTTTTTAAACCTTGGTATTTTGGATATTTAAATCGTTACAAGCATGGGAAATGTTATTGACACGAAGAATTCATATTGCATGTCATTTCATTGTCATTATCGATGTGATTTTCAATTTTAGGTCATCCTAGTCCATGTTAAGATGAAATAAGTTGAAGAGGGGATCAACAGAATAAATTTAATGGCCATAGGGATGGCAAATGTGGCCTGCACTGGCCCAACCTGACTTCTGCCTAAATTGATTGGGTCACGAGTCAAGATTGCTTTGCTCAATAGAAAGGTACAAAACAACGTTGTTTCGTCAAAAATGACGTCCTGATTAGTGGGTCCCAAGCCTAATCTAACCCATTGTCATCCCTAAATAGCCATCACTTTCTCCTCAAAATTTGACTCGTTTTCTAATTCTGAAGTTGAGGATATAGATTGTTATTGGTCTATCTTCGAAAGGAAATTGGAAAAAGCAAGAGATTTTAATTGGTTTGTGTTAAGATACAAGTTATGTATCTTATTATTAATTTTGACTTTATTTAATAATTGAACTCTTAAGATAATGTTGATTAGTTTTAAATACTAGTTAAGATGGGATAGAGTATTCCACTACAAGAAATCGCATTTTCAGTGAAAGCAAAAGTTATTAATAAAAGTAGTAATATTTGTCAGTACTTTTAATAATGTCTGATTTTTAAAGTTGTCACCTCCATTATTGTGTTGTTAGTTTGTTCCTAACTAGACAGAGCAAAATGGAGAGGCAAACCCAGTTGACAATACTGGTGTTGTTAATATTTCGATAAACGTCTCTGACGAGGGTCGTCATCTTAATAAATTGTGACCGTGTTCATCGTCGTCGAAACTGGCTTTACGATTGGCTATCGGTGAGAAGAACGGCTACAACGGCGGAGTCTCCTGTGTGGTGAGCTTCACTAGTTTAAGCTATGGCAACTACTTTTTAACCTGGAAGTTGTGTAACTCTTTGACCCATTCTTTCCCACTCGAGTTTGTAAATAGTGTACGGATCTATTCTTCATATTGTTACGAACCCATTCATTTGTTTGAAATTTGGAAAATATAAAAATTCAATTAACCATTATCAAAAATATTTAGGGTAATTACAAATTTACAATACGGTGTAAATTATGTGGGAACAACAAATTTAAAAGGGGTTTAACATTTTGTTTATTTTTCTAATTTAATTTCTACATTTTAAAATAAATAAACTTAAATTAAAAATTATTTTATTAGTTTAATATTTAATAAATACATCACATCAATTAAAAATTAAAAATTATTTAATAAATTAAATTTTTAATTTTGAACATTTAATTAAAAATTATACTTTTAAATTTATTATTACCTCAAATTTAGTGTAATATATATGACCATGTGGATAATCTTTTAACATATTTACAAAATCAAATATCAGAATTATATATATATATATTTGACCTCATATGATAAAGTAGGAAAAAAAAGGTAAAAAATGTAATTTGAATATCAATATTTTTATGATAATACAACTTAAAAATTAATGTTTTAAAATTTTTTTAGTTAATTAAATTTATATTTTTAATTCTTATATAATATTTATTATTAAATAATTTATAAATTAATATTTAGTTTAAATATATTTTAATTATTAAATCAACTTATAATTAATAATTATTAAATTAAATTAAATTAAATACAAAAATATTGGGGCGAGTGACAATAAAATATATAAGACTACCAACTACCTGTCAATAAAGTATACTAAGATTACTAACTAACTGTCAATAAATTGTACTATCACTACTAACTATCAATAAAGTGTATTATCACTCAGAGGAGTACTATCAATGGTAGAAATATGATCATTAGAGTCAAGTGGAGTGCTAATAATCTTAATGTTAATAAGACTAGCACGAGAGATAAGATCAGTAGCATACTTGGCTTGAGATAAGTAGTAACTTGAATCATCAAAGGATACTTTAAGGCTCAAAAAAAAGCTCAAGGGACTTAAATCTTTCATTTATTTATTTTGATTTTTATTTAATGAAATTTCAAAGTTATGTTTAGAAAATATCTATTGATATGTAAAATATTACTTTTGGATTATCAATATATGTAGTTTAAATATTTCATAAGAAAATATTTAAATTTGTTTGCAAATAATAATGTTAAAAAATCGTGAAAATTAGTTTCTAGTCCCTAAAATTTGTACAATAACGACTAAATTATCATTAGAGTGGTTAATTTTAATATGATATTATAACAAGAAATAGTTATCATTAATTTGTTACATTTATATTGACAATAACCTTTGTAACAAAAAAATTGATGATCAAGTGACAATAAAACTTTTTGTCATAAAAATTGTGAATAGTAGTGATCGTAGTGATAATTTCATTTTTGTAACAATATTAAGTAGACACTAACTAATTGAATTTTTATTGACAAGTTTTCGTCACAAAAAGTAAAATATCAAGTGATGGTAAACTGTTTCGTCATAGTAAGAGAAAAATATTAGTGACCACACTATGTTTTATCACAACAAGTAGAAATATTAGTGAACAACATATGTTTTATCACAAATACAATTCATTCCCGCCAAAATTACTTTGGTACCAAATTTCATATGCTTTTAGTAATAGAATTTAGTGATAAAAGAAAATGTGACATTATTAATATATTAATAGTGATAATTTAATTGTGAAAGATATTAAATTATCACAATTACTATTGTATTAGAGACAAAAAAATAAATCATCACAATTAATCCAAACAGTTGTGTCAATCAATTATTTTTGCCACAAAAAACCTCATATTTGTGACGAAATGATAGTTAGTCATAAAAAATGTCATTAAATGTCGTAACTCTTGTAGTGTTTGCGAATTATTAAATTGTATCATGTGTATTTTGTTAATGGATACAAATTTCATACAAAATATCATGGTCATAGCATGACAGTAGTAAATAGTGAGGTTTGCATATAGGGAGAATTGATGGATTATTATGGAAAAATTATTGAGATACTTGAAATTGAGTACCCCGCATTGCCAATAAAATGAAGTGTGAATGGTTTGATCCAACTCCTAATGTTGGAACAAAAGTGCATAGCCAATACAATCTAGTTGAAACAAAAAAACGAAGAAGATTTAGACAATTTGAACCTTTCATGTTGGCGATGCAAGCGACCTTGGTGTATTATGTCCCTTTTCGCAGCTTAAGACGAGATAAGTCAGATTGGTTGGCTGTTTGCAAAGTAAACCTAGAGGTATTTTTGAATTGCATGGAAAAGGAGAAAATAAGAGAATTGAAATTGAAGCGTTTCAGGAAGGTGTTCATGAAATAAATGCATGTATAATATATGACTAGAATGAACCTTTGAACGATCCAAATAATGAATATGTTGAAATTTCATCTAGAGAGGATGAGGAATCTATAGAGGGCGAGAGATCTGAAGAGGAGCCTGACTTTGATTCTAATTCTTCATGAACAAAAGATGATGATGATTTTGATTTATAATTAAGTGATGATAGCAATTAATTTGTGTAAGTAATAGAATATTATATGAATATATTTATTATTGCATTAATAATATATTTTATATATTTAATATATATTATTCTATTAGTGGAATAATCAATAAAATGTGAATTTCAAGTTAAAAATATGTCATAGAAGAGAAAATAGGATATGATGTAGCCAAGGTTCAAGTTACCACCATTTGGAGGAGCCAGTGCACATTCATGTGAAGCATAACATTCTACATATGCTACAAAATCAGGTGTTGTATGTCCAGCTAGTGCACATCCAGATGAGCCATCACCTTCCCCACTTACAGTCCCTATAGAGTCATATTCCATATCTACTACTACACCATCCAGCATACTACACCATCCAGCATCCCTACTCTCACACCAGAATCTGAATCTATATCGACAAAGATATCAGGGGTAAACGTTGCGGATGAAGGAGGCGGGCTCTAGCTTTGAGCTAAGGGAGTTGATGGAAGAATTTACATATTACAATTGTTAACAATTTGTGAGTGAAATTCTAAAAATGCATAATACATGATAGCACCATAGGTTTATACTGAAGTTATAGGTTTTAATTTGAAAACGATATAACATAGCTTATATATTATGTTGGTTTCGTCTGAAATGTGCTCCAGAAATATCTCATCCAAGTTCAAAGAGAGGATAGAACTTGAGGGTTATATATGGAAGAATATCTCTTAGGGAACGAAAGATTTTTATTATCAGGAGTATGAGATACACAAAATAAATTCTTTAATCTTTTTTATTTTATCTAATTTTATCTAAATTCTTTAATCTTTTTTCATAAATAATTTTTTTGGATTCAAAATTCGATATCGTTATTTATGATGTGGGAGAGGAGAGCTCATGCATGCTATAAAGACTTTCTTGTTTCGATACATAAGAATGGTGTACGACCTCCTAATATATCTGAAGAAATATGAAGTCATTGGCAGTAGTACTAGGCAATACCTTACGCAATATCCATTTTAGAGCGCAATTCTGCAAACAGACGGGGAGGAGCGGAGGGAGAGAGTCTACCCGTACACACTGGAGGAATTATTACCTACTAGGAGCATGCATAGAAACTTGTTAGCTTTACAATTATATTATGATTTTGTACTTCGATGTATGAAATTTGATTTCAATGTAATTTGATGTATGAAATTTAGAATGAAAATATATGTGTATTATAGGGAATAATAATTTTACAAATGTCTGTTGTCATAAATGACTGTGTTGTTAAGATAATTTTATTGTTTAACAGGGGGTAAATATCATAAAATAGACAAAACTTTGCCAAAATTTTTGTAAATTATAATTGACTTAATTATAACACTTTATTTTGATGTAGGAAAAGTTTATGGACAAGAAGCCTATATTATGCCAGCTCTTTTTGCACTTCCACACTAAGAAGCATAATGGTGTGACCTTCGTCAACACCCATAGACAATTCAATGTAAGTAAAATTTATACTTTAATATTAATTTGATAAATAATATTAGTTAACAATTATCACTTATTAACATAAACAATTATAATGATAGGACCAAATACAAGAAAATATTGAACGATAGTCTCATAATTCTGAAACTATTGATGAGGATCAGGCATATCTTCATGTAGTGGTGGTAGGGACTGTCGTGGAAGGATTTTTGGCTTAGGTCTATTTGCAAACACATGTTATTCGCAATCCTCCACATCCAGTACAGGATGCCGGCAACTTAGTTGCGACAATCGATAGAATACATAGCCCAGCCCATAATGAGATGGATGAGTTGAAGGGGAGGTGCAGCGCTTCATTGCAACAGTCATATCATCCACCTTCACCAACTGCATAGCTTAGATTTATGATGTTTTCGGTACTTAAGTGAATGTATTTAATGTTTTGCTACTCTTAAGTTTTTTTATGAATTATGAATTCACAGTTATTTTCAAGATATTTATTGTTGTACATTATAATTTTTATATTATATGACTAATCAATTTAATTTTTACATTATATTATAAATTAAGTTTATATTATTTAAAGAAATTAAATGTAGAAAAAATCAATAGATTATCAAGAGAAAATTTGGGTAGGAAGTGAGAAATGTTAGCTCTATAGGTAAATTTCCCGATGGAATTACAATATTATGTAGGTAAATTACTGACAGAGTGTTATAATTCATAGGTAAATTACTGACAGAATGATATATTTCGTAGGTATATTACCAATGGAACGAAACATACCGATAGTAAATTTATCGATAGATATTGTTATTCCGTCGCTAAAATTACCTATGGAAATTATAATTCCATAGGTAAAATTTCCCAACAAATATTTAATTTCCATCAGGAACTTTACCAACGGGATTACATGTTTCGTCGGGAAACTTAGCGACAGAATTTGTAATTCCATAGGAAACTTTACCGACGAAATACTCAAATTATATTGTTATATTTCCCGATAAAAATTGTAATTCTATCGGTACATTTTACCTACGGCTATTTCTTCTACAAATCTTTCCGTTGGTAATTTTTATCGCCAAAGCCAAATTTTCTTATAGTGATAAGGATTCATTTTTATCTCTTCATCTTCTTGTGGCATCCATGGATACTATCTATTGCTTAGGTACTCAACTTTAGCAACGTTCATAACAAAACAATTTACAATAATACATATAGAACTATTCAAGTATTCCCTTGATATATGTAGAGCTTATAACAGTGATAATGCTCTTCTTAAACAATATTTCGAAATCTTAGACACAAAAATATTTGTAACCTTATTCATGTTCTTCATTTTAAATGTGATTGATAGCCAATTTATTTTATTTGCTTGACAAACTAATCATTTTCTTTAGCTATCAAAAAGTCATCCATATGTAACGATAGAATCAAATATTTATTAATGAATCTTTTAATATACGTTTAGTGGTCTTAGTCCACCATACTAAAATTATATAATATGATTGTACTTTGAAACTTAATGTACCACTAACTTCAAGACTAATTTTGTAGCACCCCACTCCTGCAGGACCCGAACCCAACATCGTAGGTGATATCCGAGTCCGTATCTCACGAGGGTGGCATGCTAGAGCACTCGGATACAGTCAAAAACTCAATATAAATTTTTTTAATACAATCATATGCGCGGGGATCAGTAGACAATTTGGGTCTGCTTTAATTTGTAAACATTTTCAGTGATAACAATACACTCAACAATATTTAGAATAGCCATTTAATGTACACAAGACCATAACCAAATTAGGCCCAATTTTATCCATAAACATTTCAGTGAACATATTACAATCAATAGAATTTCAATAGTCCGTTTGGGGCCCACTATAACTACAAAACACTATTGTCCAGAAATTGCGGAATACATAATTGTATAAAAGTAGGATGACACTAATGCAGACGTGGACTGATCCCGACCTCTATCTCTGACTTGCATGCAGTAGACATACTCCCGTTTGTCTAACGGGGTACTCTTCAAAGCCTGAAAAATAATTGCAAACTTTGGGTGAGTTTTGCGAACTCAGTGAGGAACCATCATCGATGGTTCACCCAATTCATTCACACCCAAGCATATCACAGGTATATCAAAATTTCACATTCAGAAAACCACATGATTATTATCACATAAGTCACAATTTCACATTCAGTACACTGAAGCATCCATATTATGTCATATTCAATACACTAGATCATTCATATTATGCATATGCAATGCACATGAGACTCACTTTTCCAATTATTACTTTGTTGTAATTGAGTGCCTGAACTGTCCCATATAGGGCTCATTAAGCGTTAAACGCATCTTAGGGGTAGGAGAGCCCTCTAGGTATGCACTACTTCCTTTCGAGCTCGAGACTCTTTTTCACTCGTTGAGCTTGTAGCTCTGATCGGTGGCTACTCCGGTCACAACTGTCATTATGTGTTATGCATTTGTGCAATGTAATCACCTATCCCATTCAATCACTTTCTCATATCATTGGACCTTAGTCCGGCATTCCACATTGAAGTGGAGCATTTTACAATTTCATTCATGTCCAAATACACATTTAACAATCGCATATGTACACATAATTCATACAGTTCACAGATTCACAACCAGGTAACACTTCTATGTCATAGCTTCCCAATACACCAGACCTTCTGTCCGGGACCCATAATCAGAACACAATCAGAAACCCACCATTATCTCCACAGTGAACATATAATAATTGAGAAATAACCATCTAGGTCACTCACCTATAGCTTCCGAGCTAATGCCGGGAAGTCTCAGCAACGTCAGTGGATCGACGCTCCAAAAGTGCCTCTATAACGGTCAAAGTATATAAACATCACTAAATGTACAATCATAAATATTTAATAATGCACATGTAGCAATTAAAAAGTGTACAATGCATGTTCGTGACATTCCCGGCATTATTCCAAAATTCCCATCACAAAATGTTCCCCTATGACTTAGAAATCTATAGACATCAAAATCACTCAATTCAGATCTCTATAGGTCCGGATCTTGTCAAAACAAGGGAGTTTGTGCGGAAAACTAACCAAGTCATAGTCTTTTAATCAATCCTCTCACTTTGATTCAATTCATCAACTTCAATTTAAATCTCAAAATTTTTCAAATCCACATGGAGAGGTAGACAATTGTCTTATGAACCCGACGCCTCGAGAATCAGGTCAATCGGAGGTCGGACGGACAAGTTATAAGCAACAGAGTGGAGAGAGGTCGGTTCAGGAAAAATACATGTCCTAGTCGACTAGTCGAAGGTTGTAGTCGACTAGGTCGACTACAGTGGCCGACTGGAAGCTTTATGCTTTCCTTCTTCTAACATCCCAACTTTTATAGGTCATAACTCCCTACTCCGAACTCCAAATTGGACAAACTTCGGGAGTGGGGTGCTACAACAACAACACTTGGTTTATTATTCCTCCTCCTTTATGTGTAAATATATTTCATTGGAAATGGATTTTTCGAGCCAAACTTAACCCTCGTGGTATTCTTGATTGCAAGAAAGCTTGACATGTTGCGAAAGATTATCATTAATCCTCTGGTCTTGATTACACTAGCACTTTTAGTCTAGTCATCAAACCAACTATAATTCACATCATTGTTACTCTTGCTTTGGCTAAAAATTGGTTGATTCATCAACTTGATGTCAGCAATGGATTTTTACAGAGAAATCCTCAAAAACCTATTTTCATGCATCAACTTATTGGTTTTGTTGGTGCTCATTATTCTCATTATATTTGTTGTCTTCACAAGGCTCTTTATAGTCTCAAACATTGCCTTTAATGCCTAGTTTCACAAATTAAGTGAAAAACTCACAGACCTTGGATTTATTTCATCCGAAGCAAATATTTCTCTTTTATTCACTCTAACTCTACTCATATCACTTTATTCTTGTTTAGATTGATGATATCTTGATAACAATTCTTTGTAAAAACTTTTTTCTAGACTTTCTTTCTTGATCTCCATACTACCTTTACCATTAAAGACCTTGACCCTCTTTACTACTCGCTTAGAATTAAAACCACTTTTACATCTATTGGTCTTCTTCTCACTTAGCTCAAATACACTCATGATCTTCTCTGTCGAGCTCTGTGCTTCTTCGTAACCTATCTCTACTCCCACTATCCCATCCTTACCTACCCTACGAAATACAGTAGTTATATTAGACCCATTTAATATCTCTGTCTCACCAGACCAGATATACAATTTATTGTTAACAAGGTTTCTCAATTCTTGAACTGCCCTGTTGATGTCCACTGGACAATTGTTTAATGCATTTTAGGGTACCTTTGCTCCACTCCAACTCGTGCCTTCATTTAACCAAACTTAAATCATTTAACCTTACATGATTATTCAAATGTTGATTGTGTCAATTGTCTTTAATGATCGTTGATCTACATTTGGTAATTACAATTTTTAAGTGCCCTGATTTCTTAAATTTCCAAGAAGTAACCTACTATTGAGAAGTCCAGTAATGAAGTTGAATGCATGAGTATTGCCTTTATTGCTATTGAACTATGCTGGATCAATCCTCTTCTCAGTGAAATTGGTAAATCCGACATCAAGTCACTCTTGTATTTGTGATAATCTAAGAGGGTATCTCATGCTCGTACAAAAAATATTGAGATTAACATTTATTTTGTTCAAGATTTGGTTGCCAATAAGTCTTTATAATTCTTCACATACCGACTTCTCAACAACTCACTAATATACTAACAAAGCCTTTAAGATCTCTACCACATTCATTCAGTTACATAACAACTCACTATTGCTCCAAACATGAGCTTGCAGTGAGTTGCTAGCAGATATTCACCTTAATAATCTCTTCTTATCTTTATTGATCTATATTTTACCACTTTATTGTAATTCTATTGATTTAAAACTTGTCACTTTGTTATAATCCCCTTGGATATGATCCCTACATATAGGACTTATTTACATGTATAACTAGGTTGTACATTTTCACGTAAAACACATTAAAAAAATTAGTTTAGTGTAAAATATTTATTCCTTTTAGTTTCCTCTACATAATAAAGAATTGATAAAATTTTAAAAAGGTAAAATTGAATAAAAGCATCAAAATGTATTTATCATCTAAAATTGTGAATTTATTAATTGGTATCTAAAATATAATTTAGGCCTTTTAAGTACATTAAAAAATGAAAATGAAAACTTATTTGTGTTGGCCAGTTTTTCAAATTAATGCTCAAATTTGCCGAATACAAAAGATTGAACAATTTATAGGTAGGACTTCTTTTTGAATTATTACAAAATGCAAAAATAAATAAATAATAATAATAACTTAATTTTAATTATTGATTTCACCTATTGTTAGAAAGCCTAACTCACCCCTAAAAGTTAGCTCAAGAAAGGAAGGTTTGCACACTATTATAAATTGTTGAATGCTCTCATACTTGTCCGATGTGGAATTCCTGATATACCCCCTAGTAGCAACGAATCCAAGATTTTAGTCTTGGGAGGGCAAGGAACTTAAATCACAAATATGTAAACATTCATACATTTATAAATTTACTATATATATATATATATATATAT
>JANZLH020000071.1:769839-787188 GCA_026770325.2 Erythroxylum fimbriatum
AGTACATTACCTCTAGTTTCATTGACATCAAACCTCAACTCATTTAGACCACTATCAAGACAATTATGGCTATACATTTAAAGCACACTCAAAGATCAACCTCTTGTAAATTTCCAGATTTTTCTTCAATCACTCACACGTTCAATCTCAACCTTCAAATCATCTAATCCATTTTATACCTAAATCAATATTTCCATTTCTTCTCTCATCATTCACTACCTACTTCCATTCAACATGTCACTTACAATCATGATCCATACTTTAACACAATCAAAACAGGGCATAATCACATATATATGCATCCAATCTCTTCTTCAACACATCATTCACAATTCTAACTCTCTCTATACATATATTTCCATGAATTAGGCTCAATATACACACTCAAAACACACCATGACCAATTATTAGCATCAATCAAGACACATATACAAATCTTTCACAAGAATAAGGCAATCATCAATTCTTCATCCTACTAACTTCAATTATGCAATATTCATGACATGAAACATGAAACTTACTTGATCAAGCCCCTAAATCTTCAAATCTTCAAAGAAAATACCAAGACCTAGTTCCAATCACCACCATCGATCATCCTCATCCAAGGTGATAGAGGTAAGTTTATATGGAGAGCAAGGAAGAACAAGATAAAAGAACAAAGAAGAGAGGATCACTAGGTTTCAAGAGAACAAAATTCAAGAAGAGAAGAAGAAGGACCATTCACGAAGAAGAGAGAAGAAAATTCACCAAAACACAATTCCAAGTAACTTAGAAGGGAAGGTATCGTGAGAGAGCAAGAAGAGAGTAGTAAGTAATGTAAACTTAGGTTAAAATTAAATCTATACATGGTTGTAAAGTTGCCATGTGTCAAGCCAAGTGTCAATCCATTAAGTTCCTCTTAAACTAATCCATTTCAAACCCAAATTCCAATAAATTCCACTTGTCAAAAATTCTTATAATCATATATCCAAAATTCAATACTATGAACAATAAATTCTACTACCAGTTATAAGTTGGTCTGCCCCTCGGCATTTTTCCTAGTCCAAAATTTACTCCCGAAAAATTTCAGAAAATTACCCAAAATTCTCCAAAATTATAAAATCATTAATGTTACTCTCCAAATAAATTTTCCAACTCAATAACCCACAATTCTCAAACCATTCACAAGTATGACCAAATATACCGGGAAAGTTAATGTATGCATGTACAATGTTTTTCATGTGCAAAAATGTCATTTTTCACAATACAAATTTGTCACAATAAGGATGAACATGTAATTGCATTTCTAACCCCCTTACTGATCACTCAAAATTCCTATTTTACCATTCCCGTAGGAACCGGGATGTTACAATTAAACTGCTGCTTAGTTGTTTTTGAGGGGGAAAACATTCAGTAATTTTGTCAATTGTGCAACTGTATCTTTGACATGTTTCGGTGATGAAACATATGACTTCGTTGGTGATTTGGGTAATCTTTTGTGGTTGTGTTCTCCATGCATAAACTGTGATTTTTGGACAGCTGCTTTGTATTTCTTTGAGAAGAAAAACGTGCAGATTTTTTGTAGTGTGAGCAACGGTGATTGTATGACTTTTCGGTGATAAAACGTTTGTTTGTTTGATGAGTTTTTGTGGTTGCTACGCGTGGGATGCTTCAGAGACAATATCGAAGGTTCACAACAGATTTCTTGGTGGACAACTTCCCGTCTTTTCATTGATAAAGCAGCATATTTAGGGGAGTTGCCTTTTATCTCAAGTGTTGTCTTTGTTTGTGCCTTGTTTCAATCACTTGAGTTGTTTTATTATCATCTTTATTATCAATTATTGTTAAAAAAATCTTCTGTTGAGGTTGCACGAGGTGGTCGTGTTATTAGGAGTAATTTTCTTTCATGGGTTGTGAGAACGAGAGATAGTGTCAAGGGTGCGGTAGGTCGACTTTGTAATGTCTTGATTAAAAGTATTGTTGTTTTTTGGTGAAAGTAATTAAGCTAGGTAAGGACCCCGCAGATATAGGCAGGGTGTATCGAATTGCGTTATCAAATCTCAGGGGTTGATTTGTTAATTCATCATATTTGATTTTGTTAGATATTTGTCAGAAAACTTATAGGTGCTGCAGTTGATTCATAATTTGTGCGAAACCATATCCTTTTAGATTTTTAACAGAAAACCACAAAATTGGAAGGGATTAGTAGGAAAGAAATAACTACATCTTCTTTTGAAACTCAATTATTGAAACAACTAGCTTCTTTGTAGTGAACCTGATAGAGATTGGTTGCATTTTATGATCCTATTTGTATCACAAAGCTAATTTACACAAAAATGTTTGTTAGAAATTCACTAGTGGAGTAATTTTACATCGGGAAGAGATATAAAAATAAAGTGAGTTATATACAAAAGTAAGATTTACAATTCATTGCTTTAAAGTTGAGTTAATATATAATATCCTGGTTGTATATCTGTTCCTTTGGATTCAATCGAGTTTTTCCTCCTCAAAACTTTTTATTGCTTTAAAGTTTGAGGTTGAAATATGACGTCCTACTTATATTTGAGTACACTTGAATCTGGCATAATTTCTCTCTATCCCCTTCAAATTGAGATCTGACAAATCGTCAATCACAACCAAAACATGTCAAGAACATCTGAAGTTTTGGATGTGAAACCACTTATCTGAACAAATTGAGACCTGCCAAATTGTCACTTCCATGCTTGAAGTGGCAAAGAGTGGAAGTATTATCTAAGTTTTATAGCACAAATTATGAGCACCCAATTTAAATTACACTAGCTAGCTTGCTTTTCCTCGTAATTTTAAGTTGTAATTTACATATTATATAGAATTGCAGATAATTAAAATGATTATAGTAAATACGTGTGTGGATGTCTTTATGACAAATTACAATAAATTACGATAATTGTGGGTTGTAATTAAACATATTGTTTTCTTGTTTTCCTGAATTCATTTACAAATATTCATTTCACATGTGTTGTAAGGATATGTTTTTGCATCTCCGACGAGACTTGCAAGTGGACATTCATATTTCCTACAGCTTCTCTCATTCTTATCTGTTCTTTTGCTGAACGAATTACAAATGTCTAAAAAAGCTCTATTCACATCGATGTAATCAAGGGGTCATGCTAGAGACATAAATAGTCATAGATAATTATGAGATAATATCTTTCCGATATATCGTATAATTTTTTGTTTGATTTTCAAATTTTCAGTTTGATTTATTTTAATAACTCTTAATTTTAAAAACATGTCAATTTATTAATTAAATGGACAACTTTTTTAAATTAATAAGTTCTTAAAAATTAAAATAAATCAATTAATTTTTATTTAACAATATCTTTTTAATTAAACTTCAAATTCTTCTATGAGTATGGCTCTTTTAATCATATTTCAAATTCTCTAATTTTATTCAATTTTTAGCAAGTATTATAATAATTTAATACAGGTTGAACCTTTTAAATCTTAAATTTATTGTTGTCCTGGTTTAAATTCTTATCCAATTTTTAAAACATTAACTTGTATCCAGAAAAAATGCCCTCTATATATCATATATATTAGCTTTTAAACCTTTCCTTTTTGTTTTAATATTTAATGTCAAATTTACGAATCATTCATGATGATTCTTCCTAAGATGAATCATACCATCCTAATTCTATAATGCTCCAAAGTTTCTTTGTAATTTCTTGATATCAAATTTACTTTAGGTTTTTCTTTTAGTACGTTTTGCAAATTATATGGGAATCTAATGCTGCAAGGGAAATAAACACAGGAGATGTGTCTTTTGGCTTGCGTTTTTGGATTTGAGTCATTTGAACCTCACTCTCAAATGATTCCGACTTCAATTTTAGTAATTATTAGTGATTATTGTTATTAAATGAATAATTTTATTATATTAAAATAATATTTTTATTGTTTATAGTACTGATAATTATTAATATTTACTTAGTGTCAAAAACAACTTTTTTAAAAATAATATATGGTTCATTAGTTAGGGACAAAATCTTCTGTCTAATATTATGATGTTTTATTCTGTCCCATGAATCTCAGTCATTCATTTATGTGAATTTTGCGTTTATTTATGTGGGATTCATGGAAGATCCACATAAATAAATGACTGAGTTTTATTGGACAAAATAAGATACCATAAAATTAAACAGAGTATCCGGACTCCATTAGTTATTACCACGTGCATGCATACAGAGAAGGCTTTTAGCCTCAGCCAATTTCAAGCCAGGGTTTTTCCTGTGTGTTTTCCCTTCCCAAGCCCACAACTGATGTGATATATAGAAGTAGGGAGCAAATTCTTGCCAGTTCTTCAACTTCAATGTAACATTCGCCAATAGTTTACATAGCACCTGAACCACCTCCATTTCCAGCACTACCACGTAGTGTAGATTTATCACCTCTTGAGTTCATTCTCGGACTCATCGCCGTCATCACAATCCCAGCTCTGGTCTACACTGTTTTCTTCTCCATCAATTGCCCTCTGGCATCGTTCAGGGGACGGAACAACCGTGATGACACCTCTGACCTGATCTCTGTCAACAAAGAAAACAACCCTTTAGCAACAGATACTAAAAGGGTTTACTAAAGGGTTGTTTCAGATGTTAAGTATCAGAAGGAAACCCATGTGAAGAAAATTGGCAGCGAGTGTCCTGTGTGTCTTTCTGCGTTTGCAACCACTCTTTTCATGCTTCTTGTATCACTAATTGGCTGAATTATCATTCTAGTTGTCCTGTTTGTAGAGCTTCTGTTGCTATCAACAAGCGTACTAATAATAGAAGTAGTTCTGATCACAAACAAGGTTTGCCTGATGCTGATAGTTTGGTTTGACAATAAGACCTAGTTCGATTTTGTGTTATCCAAAGTTTTGATCATTTACTTTTGTCCTCAATCAATCTTGGCGAGAATGATAAGAAACTTGAAGCAAAACTTCTATATTCTGAAAATTTCAGATCAAAAACTTCAGTTTACAGTTGGTCATAGCCTACACTTTAAGCATAATTAGCAGATGTTGAAACACAAAAAATGGTAGGTCTGCATGACAAGAAAGTGACCCACCAAGCTCAAAACCAAACTTCAATGGAGGAGCTTATCGCAAGAAGTAGGCAAGTGAACCACTGGAGCCCAAATTGGAGTCACCAGACCAGAAGCTACACAAACAAAACAGTCACTTGAGAGTCCCTTAAGCTCAAAATGGACCTTGGGCCATCCGTACAACCCTAACCTGCGGTTGGAATGATTCTTGTTCAATCAAAACAAAAACGACAAAAGTTTACTCGCGCTGTCTGAAATGTCAAGGCTTAAACGGCACCGTTTAGAAGGTGGCCACCAACTCAATACAAAACAAAACAAACACATTAATTAGTTAATAATGACTTACTTTAATCACTAATGCAGGAACATGACCATTGACCAACATAGAGTGGGGTTTGCAAGTCACGCGCCTAGAATTGAGAGTAGGACTAGCTATGATATGTCGCACATATATTCCCATGCAAAGTAAAGCTAAGGAGTGGGAGAGGGAACAGAGCAGACCGGGAAAAGGTTCGGCCGGTCGAGGACACATCGACTGATGCACACACCATCAAAGCACACCAATAAGCTCCCTTTTTCTTTTATTAACATTTCTTTTCTATCAAACCCATGACTTAATTTATCTTATCATAATTACACAAGATTCTGTAGAACTTATAAACCTTAAAGTTATAAATTTAAGAGCATATATTTCACTTGTGATTGAAACACGATATAGATTGCGTATTATTGAATTTCTACAAATTACAAGTTTTAACGAGACTCTAATTGAATGTTTTTATTGTTTAGTGTATTTCACTCATGAAATTTTTATTTTTACCTCTTATTTTTTGAATCCTCAGACTGCATTTTTGTGTATATTATCAAATAAGAGTTTCAGCAATTTAATATTTTATTTCATATCTTACTGTCATGATGTGATTAATCAAATGTATATCATATTCTAATATAATATTTTTTGGAAAGAAGTCTTTATTAATTAGGAGTAAAGCTACATACTACAAAAACTTTTGCGAAAATTAGAATAGCACATTTTTTTGGGACGAGATCCTTTGTCCAATATTATAGTATCTTATTCTGTCCTATGAATCTCAGTTATTCATTTATGCGGATCCCGTGTTTATTTATGCAGGACCCGCACGGAACTCACATAAATGAATGACTGAAATTTATGAGATAGAATAAGACACCATAATATTAGACAGAATATTTGAACTCTATCTTTTTGGGCTAAGTAAACGCGCTTCTGTACATGAACTTTTTCCATGCAAGATTAGGTCATTAATTTATGTCTTTATTCTAAGCACAGGGCACGAGATGGAATGACAAAGGAAGCTTATGAGTTAAGAAAGAAATGCCTTCTCAAAACCCTAAAAAAAGCAAAGGATATATAAAACAAAAAGAGTAGTCAAGGGCTGGCTAGAAGGAAAAAAGCACTATATAGTTTATACATTAATGCACATAACATATGATGTGTGTGTATATATATACATATAAAGGTTCTTGCTTTATTTTAGCTCCTCATTCCACTTCCACCTTCTATCTTTCTTTCTCTCCTATCTCTGCTAAAAAAAAAGAATACTCCCTCTTGTTGATGTGATTCTCCACTAGTATTCTCCTCCAAGATAAAGAGAGCAAAAAACACAACCCCATCAAACTTTACAAAAGGAGAAAGCTCAGGAACCATGGTTTTTTCTTCCATCCCACCTTATCTTGATCCGGCCAACTTTCAGCAAGTAAGGGTTTTTCTTCAGTTTTTGTTTCTTAAGATTTCTTTGGCTATAAAGCAAAAAATGTTCAAAAGATAAATATTCTTGCTAACTTCTGTTTCTATATATCTTGCTTGAATATACCAGATATTTGATTTTTGCACTTTTGCTTTCTTTTTACAGCAACCAAATCATCACCATATTGGTGGTGCAAGTACTGGTTCAAGCAGTCAACTTCTTCCCCCACAACCGCCACCACAACCACAACTACCTCCCCTACAGCCTCATGGAAGCGGGGGTGTCGGCTCGATCCGGCCAGGTTCAATGGCCGATCGAGCTAGGATGGCCAACATACCTATGCCAGAGGCGGCATTGAAATGTCCAAGATGTGAATCAACCAACACCAAGTTTTGTTATTTCAACAATTACAGCCTCTCACAGCCTCGCCACTTCTGCAAAACCTGTAGAAGGTACTGGACCAGAGGTGGTGCCCTAAGAAGTGTTCCAGTTGGAGGTGGCTGTCGGAGGAACAAGAGAAGCAAAGGGAACAGCTCAAAATCTCCTGTCAGTAGTGACCAACAAACTTGTTCTGCAGGTTCTACAAGCACTGTCTCTTCTAATAGCGGAACAAGTGATATACTGGGCCTTGGACCACAGCTTCCTCCACTAAGATTCATGGCTCCTTTGCATCATCTCACCGATTATGCAACCGCAGATATGGGGTTGAATTATGGCAGCCTTTCAGGTCCAGCTGGAGGATCTACTGACCTGAATTTTCAAATAGGGAGTGCTTTAGCTGGCGTTGGTCTCGGTGGTAGTGGTGGTGCTGGTGGGTCACTGCTCTCAGTAGGAGGTTTAGATCAGTGGCGCCTGCACCATCAACAATTTCCCTTCTTGGGTGGGTTGGATTCATCATCTTCTTCAGGTTTATATCCATTTGACGGTAGTATTGAGCAAGTTCAAAGTTATGGTGGAGCGAGTCAAATGAGAGCAAAGATGTCCAGCTCTGGAGCAACTCAGTTGGCTCCAGTGAAAATGGAGGACAATCACGAGCTGAATCTGTCGAGGCAGTTTTTGGGAATTAATCCAGGGAATGATCAGTACTGGAGTGGTAGTGCCTGGAACGATCTGTCTAATTTTAGTTCATCTTCCACGAGCAACCAATTATAGATATTATTGCTTCTCGTTATCTATGTGATAACGGTGGGATGAAACTTCAGTACTTTTTCTTGTCAGTGTAGCTTCAATATCAGAAAGTTAATTAGTAGGATGTACTCATAGCAAATTCTCCAATTCTCTCGTTCGAGATGGGGTACTTCGAGATTGGATTGAGGAATCTGCTAGCTTTCTTCAATATTACTACAAAGAAAACCCTAGAAATGGTAGGTCTTTTATGTTTTTTCTTCTTCTTCTGGCTTCCTTTTTTTCTTTATGTAGTTCCAGATTGCAATGTATTGGCATGTATACCAAACTGGGTGTATGGCTTCTGAGAGATTGTATCAAAATATGCTAATCGAAACTTTATATTAATTAAGTTATGTTCTTGCCAAAAGGATCGTCTTTCTGAACAGCAAGCTATTGGTTTTTAGCCGTTTGAATTGAACTTGAAAGAAAGAAGATCTTTTGAATATGCCCTATCAAAATTGTCTCAATGAACATAAGTTCCCTCTTTCTTTTACAAAGTAACCATGAACTTTTCACAATGTTTAATATTGACTAATTAAGCATTTCAAATACTCATATCGTTTAAGTTAAAGAATTGGTGCTTTGAGAATGTCAAGAAGAAAGTAATTCTGATTTCATAACCTCCAAGATGCAAAGTGTGATCTCGTCCTCTTTTGAACTAGAGTAGTTGCAGGCTATATATAATGAAATGTGCCACTAATGGTCAGCTAGAATATTTTGATCTTATTCATACTTCTTTTTGATGATATGGCTATCTTCTTCCATAGTTTAAACTTTAAAGATAAACTTGGTTTAGAATGATAAGAGAATTATTGTCCTCCTAATACAATAACATATAATTTTCTGTCAAAATACTACAATCCCAATTCGTATCACCTTGCCAACTATAGAAAATGCTTATTATGACCACAAGTAGCATCCTTCCATGGAAAATGGAATTGAATGTCTGAAGTAAGAAATCTCAAAGTTGATGCCCTAACAGACTCGGTTTGATATAGTGTTATATCGACGTGTGTAGATATACCGGGTGATATGTCACTATGGAATGCTAGGTGTCAGGTTCTTTCCTTGATTTAGAAAAGCAGGTTTTGCTTTTTTCAGTTGTTACTTCAGTTATTATCATTTGTCTTAGGTCGTTGAATGCTGAACTTGGAATCGTTCACCAATTAATCAGCAAGTGGAGCTAAAGTAAGAATTCCAGAGTGCATTACTCTTCAATTTGTTTCTGTTGTCCAAGCAGAAGGATTTGAGATTGGGAATTGAGACAAAAGGGTACGTCTCTTGGAGATCAATCTGTTGATAATTGAAACAAAAAAAAAACTTAGGTTTTCGAAAAAGAACGTTCTATCTCTTCTGGGTCAGTTCAACTTCATTCCTTGAGTACTTAAGAAGATCAGGGCTTTACTCGAGGCTTGCATTGGCAGTAGATCACAGAACATCCTCTTTCTTCTGCAATGAGATCTACCTAGAGTTTAGTGAGTTCCAGGAACTCACTCCAAAGAAGCCAATTCTTTATGATTCACATTTTTATATTTCAGAGTCAGTGATGATATGCTTTGCACGAGAAAGATCATAATGCCTAATATATTAATAACATAATTATTACAAACAATAAATGAAGTCATACTCTTTTTGATCCAAGATTTGAGCTGATATAATTACGAATGATTCTGCAATTATATGACATCAGATGTTAACCTAGTACTGGTTGGTGGGTGATGGGAAATTCCATGTAAAAATGACAAGACAACAATCTCAAAAGACTCCATTAAATTGCATAAACAAGGAAATGATTATGTGGGTTTTAAAGAAAAACCTGTCTTTGATACAATTCTCGAAGTTCGTTTGCCAAGAAAATTATCTAAAGACAGCAAACCCAAATCACCAGCAAACGAGTCAAAGCAGATCCTTCCGTTAGACTGTTCAGGAAATATACATGGGGAATGTCGGTCTGACTCCTTTCTCTCAATTTGAAGCAAGGTTGAGCGCGTGTAACTTTCACGACTCACTAGGGGACAAAGCACTGTTTTGTCAGCTTGTGGACCTGACGTGACGACCTGGCACTTGACCCAAGTGATTCGATCTTGAATCGCACGCGCTTCGAGGATGCGTGCATGAAAGTCTGATACACACCTCCTTCGACCTTCGGTTTCTGCGGTCGTCAGCCTTTAACTCACAGTTCGGTTTTTGTTGCTTATGTTTCTTAACTTTGAACTCTTTTAACTGTGCTTGGTCTATAACCGAAAGGAACTTCACAGACAACTTGAATAGGTTAAGAGTAATGCTTGGTGGATCACTTGGCATACCATTTAAGCTATTTAATCAATAGAGTTAGGTACCCTTTTGAGATAAGCATCATTAAAATCAAATTTTTTAATATTTATTAAATTTTATAATAACTTATACTAAATAAATTGATAATTATAGCCTAATTTAGATGACATTAAAATTAGATATCCACAATAATATCATATCAAGTTTTTTTAATAAATAAAGTATATTAAAACTAAAATAAATATTTTAATTTATACTAAAATATGATAAGATGAATTAAAAATATATTGAATCTCTATTTTATTAGTAACACCTTCAAAATAATCATCTTGATTATTCATATTTTTTTCTTGTAAGAGATTGTTTAAGTACATGACTGAGAAATAATAAGGTGATCTGATTTTTATATTTAATTACTTTTATCTTATCACTTCAAACATAAAAGATATGTATTGTGATTTAATATTGTTTGACATTGAGAAAAGGATAATCAACTAACCACTTTTTTTTTTGTCTCTATAACATTTATCAAAAGATTGGGACAACTAATCACAAATCATTTTCCATAGGGTAATTTTCATGTCATGTCAGTACAAAATTATGCGAAATTGTTGATAAGAGAACTAATTCTAGAAGCTCACAATTGCTTAATAGGCCATTATTTTTGTAATGATTAAAAAATTTAACTGATTTAACCGATTTAATCATAAAAATTTTAAATTCATTGATTTTTCAGTTTGATTTTTAATTTTTCGTTTGATATATTTTAATAACCCTTATTGTTAAATATTGACTAGTTTATTACTTAATCAATCAGTTTGGTAAATTAATTTATTTTTATAAATAAAAATAAATCAAATAATTTTCATTTAATAGTTTTATTTTTCAATTAAACTTCGAATTTTCTATGATTAAGGACAGTTTCCTTTAATCATATTATAAAATTTTTAATTTTATTCAATTATTAACCAGCTTTATGACAGTATGATATTGGTTGAACCTTTTAAATCTTAAACTTTTTAACTTACCAGTTTAACTTTTAGTCTGTTTTTAAGACATTGGTTACTTGGATACATTGTGTCCTACCTTCACAAAACAAGTGTAGCTGTCTTTAGGAGTAGTTTACGTGGTGAGAAGAATTTCATAACAGATTTAATTAATCTCCAAAAATTAAAGATTAAATTTACTTTATATGAGAAACTTCAAAAATTATTTGAGGGTAACATATTATTTAAATTAAATTCACGAGTTCTTAAAATGATTTACACAAAATATGTAAAAAATAATAATTATGCATTTTCACTATAATCAACATGAAAATATAGAATGTTAAAATTAGCTAAGGCTAATAATAAGAGTTCAATTTGCTCTAATATTAATTAATGCATAGGTATGTACTATGTTGTACAATATAGACACATCAGAGATTTGAACAAACATAAAAATCATTCATTACTTTATCCATTTGTCAAACTCAAATCTCTAATATTCTAGCGAAATTGGGCCTAAATTTTGGGAAGATGTATGGAGAAAGTTGGACAAAAATACAAGGCAAGGATAAGGAACCTAAGTTTTTGTGTTGCTATTGGGTAAGATGCATAAAAGTTAACCAAATTCATGATTAGGGACCCTAGAGGAATAGGACTATTGATGGACCAACCCTCAAAATAATACAACATTAGAAAAGAGAAAAAAAAAACATACTAATGAAAAAGAAGAAGAAATTAATGGACCCCCTTAGTTTCTAAGAAACTTCTTTTAATCTAACTAGCTCTTGCAACTAGGACTAATATTGTATTATGTCAAAAGCATAGGGATTGGCCATCTCAAAAGAAAGGAATAATATGGATATTTGGATGGTGTTGCCTTTTGCTATTACCAAGACTGCTCACCAAACATCGAATAAAGCAGATTCAAAAAAAAAACCCTCAAAACCCTAAAAAAAGAGGAGCTCTCTTCAAGAAACCAGCACATGATTCATAGCCGAGTATGGTCAGAAAGAGAGGAGATATTAATGGTGGTATGGTATAATATGCTAGCTATTTTGGTCAAGGTTGTGCCCTGTGTGTTCTGACCAGCAATCAAAGGAAGGTTATACAGTTAGTGATCCCGAAACTTTTGAACTTGGAATATGACCATTTCTTACGTACTCATATCAATGTATTAAAAGACACAAAAAAAGGAACAACCTTGCAATCTCCTGTAATATATATATATCGTACCAAAGAACATGTCTTATCATTAGCTATCCAAGAAGGAATTGTAAGGCGGCTCAGAAATCCAAGCTTCTTTATAGAAATGCTGTAGTAAAGTCCTTCAATATTTTGTAACTTATGAGAATTTACAGTCATTATTTCTTAATAATTATGTAGTTTAAGTTAATTATTAGTAAATTAAAATTAATCTAAGGAGATAATATTCATTAATACTTTTGAAAAAGAAGACTATAAGTTGTCCTCATCTATATATACATTCGTAATGCTTTTAACGATAGGTTGGGAAAAGGAGGAGGAATCGATCTTGATCATGATGACCACATAACGTCCACATGGATTCTCGTGACATGAACTGTGTATAACAGCAGCTTTCACTTTTCTTAACGTTCTTGTACTAAACATGTTCTTTATTACTCTGATGGGTGTGTGCACTCTTATCATATATCCATCTCTGCCTAAAATAGGAGGGAGATAGTAACAGCATGCACATACAGATACAGGTGGCGGGGGAAAAAAAAGGAAAGCAAAAAGATTGATGAGATTCCATTATGCTATTGTGAGTCCTCACGTTCTCGCCACATGAGCTCAATCATACAACCCTAACGTCATCTTCATCTCCTTCTCATACACGTTGATTTGTCACACAATTATTTTTATAGATTCCCTTAGTCATTTCTATTACGAATTTGCCTCTTTTTGCCAACCTGACTCCACTCATCCACATATTCTTTACATTCCTTAATCAGGCCAAAATTACATTCCTTCTAAGTCTGTCCCCATCAATGAAATACTGTATGGGAGCAGCCTTGTTCATGCATTTCAGTTTCTTATATATCTATAGTAAATTTATATTTTTATTAGAAACAAACATGTTTTCAATGTTATTATTAATGATTAAAAAACTCAATTAGTTCGGCTGATTTAATAATAAAAACCTTGAACCGTTTAACTTTTTGGTTCAGTTTTTAATTTTCCGGTTTAGTTTATTTTAGTAACTCTTCTTGTTAAAAATCGATCAATTTATTAATTATTTGGTCAATTTTTGTAAATTAATAAGTTCTTATATATAAATAAAAATCAATTAATTTCATTTAATATAATCACTTTTTTCAATTAAACTTCAAATTCTTCAATGTGTAAAGACAATCTCTTAAAATTATATTTCAAAATTTATAACTTTATTTAATCTTTAGCTGATTTTATCACAGTCTAATTTTGGTTGAACTTCTTAAACCTTAAATCTCCTGCCTTACTGATTTAATTTTCGGTCCGATTTTTAAAACATTGGTTATTATTAAAGTTTCTAATTGAATTATGAAATTCTGCTAATCACTTTATTTGAAAATTTTCGTTTTAGGTGACATTTCTTTAGTGGATATTCTAGATTGTGGGCAAGATCTATAAGATAAATCCATCATTTTAGGCAGGAGTTGTTCATTCAAGAAAAATCAAAAGAAGAACAGATTCAATGCCTTAAGAGGGTGATCTTTATGCTGTAGAGCATCCTAAGTTATGACTTTATGAATTGTCCCTAAAAGCAAAGGGGATTTGAATATATATATATATATAGAGATAGGTCTTTTGAAACTAACCCAGATGGCATTTGATAATTAGTCTCATTTGGCAATGATAATAATGCTTTGTGAGAAATGGACCCTGATGTGATCTCATGATAGTCATCATATAGAATTTTAATCCTTTTTGGAATTGAACATTACTTTTCACTCCTTTTCTTATCTTAGATTTGAAAATAGTTCTATATCATAAAATCCTTCTAGTTATTATTATTATTATTAATCAAAATTTGACAGGATATGCATATTTCTAATGTAAAAATAACACAATGGAAGAACTTGCCTATGTGGAGTGAACTAATTAATGCTCATTGTCTTACATTATTGTTATTAAAAAATAGCAATACTTTTTGGATAATGCATGGATCTTTTTTAGTCAATCAATCGTTTGTGATTTGGGTATGCAACGAGCTGCATGTAGCTATTTTCTGGTTTAATAATTGATTTGAAAATGCACGTGGTTGTTTTTTATTTTCTTTTGTGAGTACATTATTGTGGTTGAATATTTAAATCATTCGTGTTTGCCATATCCAAATTTCCCTATTCTGGTGTCCATTAAATCCCACCAAAGAAGTGAATGATTCAAAGCACAAATGCAGCTTCTGAGTGGGTGGGAGACATGTCATTAAACTGAGTTGTGGTGAGTACAAATTAAAATTTCATTGATTATTTTAGGGGTATATATGTTTTCACCTGGTTAGGTCGACTGTGCTAGGCCCAGGCCCATCTTCACACGCCCACGGCCCGTCCGGCCCATCAGGGGTTCGACTCCCATGCAAACACAACGACTCACGTAAATACCTAAACCTAGCGGCAACTCCAGGTATATAAGGTATTATTCTACCGTGATTCAGGTACGAGAATACGGCAGCCAAAACCCTACCAAAAATACTGACTTGAGCGTCGGAGGAGCCTCCCGGGAAACAACTCCCGGCCCGCCGTTATCTGTTTTGCAGGTGTTCGATAGCCAAGATCACGCAAGATCATGGATCAAGACAATGACATTCCGGTCCAGCAAAATCCGACTGAACCATCACCTATTCTAGTCATTTGTAATCGTAAGTGTTACAATAGGTTTGGTCGGGTTGAATCTACTGCCGTTTTTGTATGATTCATTGTTTATTATTTACGGTCCGAACTCAACTCAAAATTTTTCTTGAGTTATATCAAAATAATTTTGTTTTGATTTAAAATTTCTTAAATTTACAAATTAAAATGATATTATTTTAAATAATTATATCAAAACAATAGTATTTAAGCGAGAGAGTTCTAACCTTTATACTGTTTAGGTCAAATTTTGAGTACGCCAAACCTAATAACCATAGATCGTGGTTAGTGTTACATTGACACCATTCCTGATTACATATAAAAGCACTAATCTTTTTGGCAAAGTGGGCTGTCTTGTTCTTCATGCAAAACAAACTTTCTTTGGTGGTCTTATTGTCTTCCAAAGATTATATATACTTTGGTTATCTATTGTTGTCGTGTAATGTGGGAGCTCAATGCAAACCCACACAACCAATATGGAGTAGCTAGGTCTCCTTATTGATTCCAGTCTATAGTAAGGTCGTCTGTAGGTACTGGAATTGTTGCTTACGTGAGGAAGCACTAAGTTTGGTTGGAATTGTTTTTGTTAGTTTTGTATGCACTTTTTCAAGAGTAATATCTTATCAAGTTGTCTGCACTACATTTTTGTTGTACTCTTGAAATTTTCTTTTAAAAAGTCGAACTTGAACGTACAAGTCGTAAGATGGGCTTTCTTGTCACTCGTGATTAAGCAATCAGTTAAAAGTGGAGTTCCTGTTTTTGTTTGTTCTTGTGTTAATGGAGAAATTTATAACTATTATTTTTTAAATAGAGGTTACAAAAATATTGGGAAGCATTAATAATATGTAAATTATTTATTTCGGATAGTGAATTAAATGATAGTTTTAGTTCAAGTACCAGATAAAATCTCAATTCAACATCTAAAAATTTCAATGTTTTAAAAAACTGAATCAGAAAATAAATTGATAAAATAAGACGTTTAAGATTTAAAATATTCAAATGTCATTAAACTCTCGTAAAACTAATTAAATATTAAATAAAATTTAAAATTCTAAAAAATGGTTGAAGAAGATTATCCTTATTCATTGAAAAATTTAAAGTTTAATTTAAAAAAGAGAATGTTAAATAAAAAATATTCGATTTATTTTAGTTTATAAAAATTAATTAATTTATAAAAAATGACTGATTAATTAATAAACTTATTGATTTTTAACAACACAAAGAACCGAAAATTTAAAAACGGATCGGAACCAAAAAATTGATCAATTCAAGTTTTTTTTAAAACATTGAAAATTAAATATTCCATATTATCAATTAAAGTGTTTGAAGGTTTACAGATGAGTTCCTTCCTGTTACTTTGGATTCGTGGAAAGAGACTTGAATTTGTTTAAAAAGTACATATGTGAAAAGGAAAACAAAGTAAAGCTAATCACGTCTAAAAGAGCTCAACGTAATTGGAAGACAAACCTATACAACCTCAGATATGTTTTCCTTATGCTTTTCTGCTTATTCTTCAGTGTCATAATGGAGCTAATACGATGTTGGAACACCGGAAGATGACCAGGAAGGCGCAGCAAAACATCGTTGCTGTACCTTATTTCTTAACTTGCAACTGATCAATGTGCATACGCTACGTAGTACAATGGACAATTCTTGGCAGAAAACACGCTTCTTATACTCTTCAATCAGTATCTGGCAACCACAGTCCAAGGCCCCAAATTCGAGACGTGTGAGGACCTGGTAGCCTGTTAAAGTCTTAACACAAACCATAAAAAGCTTAATTCCCAGAACTTTGACAAGGATAGCCAAAGTTTATACGACATGTATATCAAGGCAGATTCCGTAGGAAATCGATGTTTCCAAACATCAAGTGGTCACTTACGATGTTGATTACCACTTGATAGTATAACGTTTAGCCAGTATTTGTACCTGTCATGTAGTTTCCGTAATTCTTCTGGCTTTTTTTTGGGGCTTTTCTTAACCTTTTCTGATGACTTGTAGTTATCATTGCATAACTAATTGGAGATAAGAACTAAGTCCATTCGTGGCTTTCCAAGAGGAGTTCTTAATACTCTGAAGAAATTCAATTACGGAATTACAAGATCGTTATACTTGTATTTGTTGAGATTATGACAATTCTAATTGGCAAATAATATAAAATGGCCCCTGTGTTATAGTTGACTATTCAAATTAGTCCCTGTATTTTTAATTCGTTCAATCTAGCCCTTATGTTTTGTAATTTCATTCAAAATGCCCATTTGAAATTTTTGGGACAAAATTACCCTCCTTTTATGAAGATATATA
>JANZLH020000071.1:791418-810577 GCA_026770325.2 Erythroxylum fimbriatum
TAATTAAAATATAATTAATTTTTATTTCTCAATATGTTTTACAAACCAACCATTATCAATGGTAATGATAATCATTCATTTCTTTTAACCAACCATCATAATTATAATGATAATATCCATTACCATTCCTCGCTATATTCATTTCCATTCCTATTACTATTCTCTTATACGAACCAACCACCCCTTCACTTCTTTCCTCCTGAAGCAAAGCGTCATATTTGAAGTACCTTTCAAATACCTCAATAGCCATTTCACAGGTTCCCAATATTCTTTACCAAGATTGGACATATGCCTGCTCATAACTCCCACTGCATGAGCAATATCAGGTCTAGTACAAACCATAGCATATATCAAGCTCCCAACTGTAGATGTATAGGGGATACGTGCCTCGTGTTCCTTCTACTCCTCAGTTGTTTGGCACTGGTCCTTAGAAAGCTTGAGATTGTTCGGAAGTGGTGTATCCTTGAGCTTAACATCCTGCACACTGAACTACAAAGCATCTTTTGGATGTACTATTCCTAAGACAATTTCAACCAACTTGTCGACTTGTCCCTATTAATACTCATGCCAAGTATCTGTGTAGCCTCACCCATATTGTTCATCTCACACATCCGCGACAATATCTTTTTCAAATTATTAATCAGATTCATGCTTGTCCCTACAACAAGCATATCATCTACATACAAAAGTAAGTAAATATAATCATTTCCATACCTCTAAAAGTAGCAACAGTGATCACCATCAGATCTCAAAAATCCAGTACTGCACATGAAAGTGTCAAACTTCTCATACTACTGTCTAGGAGCCTGCTTGAGTCCATACAAGTTTCTTTTGAGCTTGCACACCAAGTTCTCCTTACCTGGAACTTAAAAACCTTCTGGCCGTAGCATATAAATATCCTCCTCTAGATCACCATGTAAAAATCAATTTTTACATCCATCTGTTCCAGGAACAAATTCTCAAAAGCCACTATACTTAACAAGATTTTAATAATATTCAATTTCACCACAAGAGAAAACATCTCATTATAATCAATGCCTTTCTTCTGTGAACTACCTTTGACCACCATCCTGGCCTTGTACCTAATGCTCTCATCATGTTCCTTTTTATGCTTGTAAACTTGTTTCATAGTGTCTTCTTCCCCGTAGGTAACTTAGACAAAATTCATGTCTTGTTTTTCTCTAAATATTTCATCCCCTCGTTCATGGCCTTCTCACTCCAACGAGTCACTCATACTCATAGCTTCATTATAGGACCCAGGTTCACCTGCATCTTTAAGCAACAAAAAATTCATAGAAGGAGAATATCAATTAGGAGCTTTGCCTCTATTCACCCTGGTGGATTTCCTCAACTCTGGCTCTGAGTCTGTTCTTCCCATACCTTGACTGGAGCTTCCATCTACAATGGCTATTTTTGACTCATTCCTTACTAGCTTTGGACTAGCCAATGGTATATCATCCTCAGATTCCTCCGAATTAGAAGCCTGGGGAGTATGAACATCATTTATCTCTATAGTAGTACCCTTGTTACCAAAAACTTCTAACTCAACAGTTTCCGTTCTTCTCCCACTTTTTCAGTTACAATAGTTTCATTGTATAAATGAGTCTTATCAAAAGTCACATCATAACGTGTCAAAATTTTCTTATTCTTAACATCCCAAAATCGATATGCAAACGAATCCAAACCACACCCAATGAAATAGTATTTCACGACCCTTGGGTATTTGGTGTAGTTTTACAGTCTTCATAGTCTTAATGATAATAAGGTTGCTATAGGCTCATCGTCGTTGGAACTTCAGAATCACCAGCTGAAGGTAAAATTCATGAAGACTTCCATGAATTCCAATTACAAAGCCATTCGAATTTTGTAGAGAAATCTGTCAAACAAGCAAGACGTAAACATATACTAGTTCCCAGTTCTATAACAGTAGAAACCACTTAGAGAAACCACAAAAAAGGTGAACCCCAAGCAGAGCCATCCAGTGCGAAAAGCATGAAGAGAGTTAAAAGCAGAAGGGTCACACTCAAACTCTTCTCCATCCTCCAGTTGGTGTCAACACCCGTATGCCAGCTCTCTCTGGTGGCACCTCCAGAGAACAGGAAGACGAGTAGACGACAACCCATCTCCTTTCTTTGAATCCTTGTGTGCTTGATTGCAGAGAACGAGACAAAAAGAACTTAGTTAATTGGGTGGTCCAATATTGGGGACGGATCCTTTATCTAATATTATAGAGTCTTATTTTGTCCTATAAATTTCAGCTATTTATTTATATGAGTCCGTGTTTATTTATGCGGGATCCATATAAGATCTACATAAATAAATAATTAAAATTTATGGGACAGAATAATCGACAATAATATTAGACAGAAAATTGAGACTCCCCATATTGGCAGAGAGAGAAGGAGATTGATAAACCTTGTTCTTTCTCTTGACTTTGTTATTGTTTTTTTTTACATAAAGGGGAAAAGAGACGGTTACAAAACTAGTCGGGTACCCGGGTTCCCGACTGATCCTCAGTGAGGAGAAAATGACACCCTATAGGTGGATCCTCTAAATAAGTGACTCCCAAATCAAAATGCAAGGCATAGTGCGCTAGCCAGTCAACACACCGGTTGCCCTCGCGATAAGTGTGGCGATGATGCACAGTCTAGTTACGGGCGAGCAACTCATGGATGCCCTGAACTATGGGGTTGAGAGCCTGGGCTCTGTCAGTAGCGGAGGTAATCAAGTGGAGCACCGTGGTAGAGTCCACTTCCAATACAAGTCTGCGGTATCCGAGAGTCCAGGCTATAGAGAGTCCAGGCTATAGAGAGTCCAGTAAAAATCCCCCACAGTTCCGCCGCAGTCGGGGGACACCAGCCAATATTGTGGGTAAACCCGCCGAGCCAAGTTCCTGTGCAGTCCCGTAGAATCCCGCCGGCTGTGGCTGAGAACGACGAGCAGTTGCTAATGCCATCAGTATTGAGCTTGACCCAATCCATGGGAGGAGGGCGCCAGCCGATGTTATGCTGTGGGCGAGCTCGGGGTCCAAAAGCCGCTGGACACTACCAATCTGCTGCCTGGCGGACGAAACCTGCATAAGACAAAATACCAGAGATGGGTGAGTAAGGCCAAGTAAAGGTAGTCTCAAATAGAGTCCGGTTGCGCCAAGTCCAAAGGAGCCAACACGTGATGCCAAAGATGATCGCCCAGTCGTGGCCATGGACCTTGCCACGGTGCTTCAGGTTGGTTAGTAGCCACTCTCTCGTAGACATGGTGAAGAAGCCGTGGGGAAGAAGAGGGGAAGGAAAGGATGCCCACACTTGTCGGGCTCGACTGCAATCCCTTATGATGTGAAGGGAGGATTCAGCAACGTGATAATGGTGACAAGAGTCATCAAAGGATATGTGTCTGAGGACAAGATTTTGCTTAGTGAGGAGGCGATCATGAGCCAGGAGCCAAAGGAAGGAACGTATACGTTGAGGACCTGGCCATTGCCAAATGGCCTTCCAAAGCACCTGGGGTTGGGCAACGTTATGGTTAACCTGGAGGGCGTAGGCGGACGCTACCGTGAAGTCTCCCGTGGCGGAATAGCCCCATATCAGTTTGTCCGGACCCAAGTGCGGTGTGGGGGGAAACGTACCAGCTATAATCCGACAGATCGAGGGAGGTAAATACTGTTGAATATCGGCCCAGTTCCAATGTCCATCATCATCAACCATGTGTTGGATATTAGTAGGGAGGATGGAGGCCGGAAGTGGGGAAGTAGAATGATAGGACAGAGGGCCTAGGCGCGGAATCCACGTATAGCCATCCCCGACTGCCCATTGAATGCCCTGGAGAACTATATGCCAAGTAGCCTTAATGCTGTTCCAAATCATCGATCCGCCGTTGCCGGCTAGTTCAAGGGGAGGATTGTTGGCGTCAAATTTGTACTTCGCAGAAAGAATACGAACCCACAGAGCATGAGGCTTGGTGAGCAAGGCCCAGCCAAGTTTGGCTAAGAAAGCGTCATTGGTGGCACGGATTTTTCGTATGCCAAGTCCTCTGGACTCCTTAGGTTGACAGACATCCTCCTAGTTGATAAGATGGACTCGTTTAGTGTCATTGGAATGTCCCCACAGGAACCAACGCATCAATTTTTCTAGCTCATCACACAGACTGCGGGGGAGACGGACTGTCTACATAGTATAACTAGGTATCGCTGCTATAACGGATTGCGTCAGGGTGATGCGACCTGCTAGGCCCAGAAGATTAGCAGACCATCCGGACAGACATCAAGAATGTGTTGATATGTGCGTTTATTAGCGCGTTCATGCAGCAGGGGCACCCCGAGGTAGCGGCCGAGGTCGGTAGTTGGTTGCACTTATAGAGCGCGACTGAGAGTGGTGGTAACAGATGGCGGCACATTTTTAGAAAAATAACAACGGGATTTAGCTAAATTAACACGTTGACCAGACGCGTCACAAAATTGTCGGAGGGTGTCACGAATGACAACGACTTGATCGCGCGAAGCTTTGGCGAAGAGAATTAGGTCATCTGCAAAGAAAAGGTGAGTAAGAGGGGGCCCTGTACGACTGAGAGTGATCGGCCTCCAGCGTCCTTGGGTAACAACATGATGAATGGAGTGTCCTAATCGTTCCATACAGAGGACGAAAAGGTAAGGCGAGAGAGGGTCGCCCTGACGTAAACCACGAGAGGGGTGAAAGTCGGCGCTAAGAGTTCCATGCCAAGTCACCTGCATAGAAACCGTGGAGATGCAATGTCTGATGAGAGCAATCAGAGAAGCCGGGAGGCTAATAGCCGTGAGTGTATCATGAATGAACGCCCAAGATAATCGATCATAGGCCTTCTCTAAATCCACCTTGATTGCCATAAGGCCATTGGGGCCCGACTTACGTTTCATAGTGTGAATGACTTCCTGGGTGATGATGATGTTATCAGTGATCAAACGCCCAGGGACAAAACTACTTTGGTTCGAAGCGACTAGATTGTCTAGGTAAGGCTTGAGCCGATTCACAATGATCTTAGATAAAGCCTTATACAGGACAGAGCAGAGAGCTATTGGTCGGAAGTGCGTAATAGACGTCGGGGACAGAATCTTGGGGACAAGAACCATGATGGTGCGGTTGAGCTCGGGGTCCTAATCATCAAGCTGAAATTGTCGCTGAAGGAAGCTGATCACAGAAGGGCCAATAGTCTCCCATTGGGATTGATAGAAAAGAGCCGAAAAGCCATCAAACCCGGGGCCTTGTGGGGGTTCATACTATGAACTGCTAGCTAAACTTCCTCGGGGTCGAGAGGGCGAACCAGATCCTCCTGAGCAACCGGAGGGAGGGGGGAAAGCGCCCGGGCAACGGAGCCCGAGAGCAGGGGGCCGCTGTGTACATCTCTGCTAGATAGTTGTGAGCTAGATGCCGAAGGGCCGCCGAACCTGAGATGAGAGTGCCCGTAGTATCGGTCAAAGAGTGAATCATAGCTCGACGTTGTTTTTGCCGGGTAAGGGCGTGATAGTATTTGGTATTCCGATCGCCCTGGCCTAGCCATTGTCCCCGAGATTGTTGGTGCCAATACAGCTTTTCTTGCGTCAGCACCTGCTCCAGTTCCGTCTGGAGATAATCCTCAAGGTCTTTAAGAGAGTCCGAAGCCGGCCCATCAAGGTGTTGTTGAATGCCTTCTAGTCTCGCCATCAGACGTCGCTTATGATGAAAAATGTTGCCAAAGGTATTGTGGTTCCAATGCTGAAGTTTAGCAGATAGGGACCGGAGCGAGCCTGTGAGGTCAGGTCCGGTAGGACGCCAATGTTCCGCAACGAAAGGGCCAAAGCGTGGGTGGGTTAACCAAGCGGATTGAAACCTAAAAGATTTACCACCCGGTAAAACGTCCCTGTGATTGGTAAACTTGATAAGGATAGGGCGGTGGTTGGACTTCAGAAATGGGAGGTGAGTCACCGTAGTAGAGTGGACTGCTGTGTGCCAAGGAGTATTGCCGAAGGCCCTATCCAGGCGGGCGAGAAGGTTACCTCTACGCCAAGTAAAGCGAGGTCCAGAGAACCCTAAATCCAAAACATTACAGTGGTGAACACAGTCCCGAAAATGCCGATTGATGGAGGGTTGTAGCCGAGATCCACCAAACTTATCAGTAGCTTCTAGTTTGGCATTAAAATCTCCTCCAATAAGCCAAGGTTGAGTAGTGATCTGAGCAAGTTGATGTAGATGCCCCCAGAGGTAGTGTTGCAGAGAGTATATCGAACTCACATACACAGCAGTGAAGACAAAAGAAAGAGGACCTCAGTCGACATGAACATGGATAAATTGGCGGTGAGCGAGGAGGACGCGAACCAAAAGGTAAGATTGCCAAAGAATCCAAATGCCGCCCGAATACCCTACCACTTCCACCCGATAGGAATGAGCAAAGCCCAACTGACGGATGACCGTCGTGGCACGGAGTCCAATGATACGAGGCTCAACTAAGACGAGTATCCCCAGCTTGTGAAGACGCAAATAATTTTTAAGGATGGGCTTGAAGGTCTGTCCTCCAGCCCCTTGACAATTCCAAATAAGAATCGACATAACAAATGACAAAAACAGGTTTAAACGGCAGGAGGGTTGACTGTCAGATCAGTCGACTCTCGGGACGGTGGGAGCAATTGGCCTTGAGTGGGCTCGATCATCATGGTATCATATAGAGTCGGTTGGTTTTGAGCGGGAGGCAAGCGATATTCGGGTCCGGAGGCCGTGGCGAGTGAAATGTAGAGCCCCCACCGGAGGAGGCAGACGAGCCTCCAATGTCGTTGGGATCTTCCTCCATGGCTTGTGAGCCCAAATCCTGTAATGTCGGAAGTGTGAAGGACGGATCCGGGAGGAGCACTTCGGCATGGGACGAAAGGGAGACGGCGCTATGGGGTGTAGTTGATGATGCGAATCATTGCAAAGAAGAGTCGATGACTGATTCAGACAAGAGAGAAAGTGAGACAGAGAGACACAGGGTTTTGGGCTTAGCTTTTGAAAGTACTTTGTATTATATTCGACATTAATTGGGCTTCGGCTCTATAACAAAATAAAATTAGGCCTTGTTTGCATAACAAGGATACTTAAAAATAATGTTTTAAAAATTAAACTTGCTTGACTAATTTAATAGTAAAAATTTTAAAGTGATTTTAATTTAGTTTTTAATTTTTTGTTTTGATTTAATTTAATATTTTTTGTTGTTAAAAACTATTTAATTTATTAATTAATCAATTAATTTTTATAAATTAATCAGTTTTTATATATGAAAATAAATCGATTATTTTTTGATACTCTTTTTTTAATAAATTTTAAATTTTTTGATGGTTAAAGATAATCTTCTTCAATTATTTTTCAAATTCTTGAATTTTATGTAATCTTTAACTAGTTTTTTTTTTTTTACATTAGGTATCCCAGCATAGCCAGACTAATCCTAAGCCTTGAGACCCCACCCTAAGAGCCCTAGAGAAAGTAAATCTGGAACCCTCAGATTTCTCAGGTTCCTACGTAGCCTGTACACTTTTGCGCACAAGGAGTCGTCACATACTTGATTGGTCGACTGTTGATTGATCACTGGCCCCTTTGCTCATCATCAAGTTCCCAGCAGCCCTCGGGTTCCCTAATAACTTCAACTCCCACCCTGCCGCTAGAAGCGAGGCGTCCGTATAATTAGTTTTATGACAATTTAACATCGATTAAACCTTTTGAATCTTAAACCTCTCTTGTCTTACCAATTTAACTTCCACTCTAGTTTTTAAAACATTGCTCGGAAATTAGAAAAGCTCAATCTAGTGTGCTTAAATTAATTCATGATGAGCCCTTTCTTTTTTCTTTTTTTCTTAATTTCGTCTTTTTCCTGAATTTATTAATTATAAATTATTAGTTCGTTAAGCGACTTTTTAAAACTTGAAGGATTTCTACAAGTCCTACACTTCATAATGCGTGTTGATTATCTTCAAAAGGCAAACTTTTTTTTCATCATAAATACTTGGAAAGATTAGACAATGACGCCATAACAAAACAATTTTTGGGTATTACAACAAACATTCTTTGTCACTTGGACCAAAAATTTTCCAGATTTAATGTCTTAGGTTGTATTGCTGTCCCCTCAAAAGACCAGAAGTCCGAAGCCATGATTGGCAATATAAAACTTCCCACTGCATCCAAGGCAAGTCACTACTTAAAAACCTGCTTCAGCTTTCCTATGTAAAGGCTCCAGAGCCGTTGTTTGCAAATATTGACATTTAATCACCAGAACCCAAGGAGAAGCAGAACATAATTAACTTTCTCAGTTCTCACCCACAAGAATTGTTATCATTCAATGAGTTGTCCACGCAGACATGAGAGCAGTAATGAACCTCCATAGTCTCTGTCACGTTTTAATAATTCCGTGTTGGATCTTCTCTCAACGTTTGGCCCCATCAAAGCACTTGATGGAGGAGCAATTTGATCGCCGATAAATAGGGAATTCTGACCTGAAGTAGGCAGAACGCGTGACAAAAGATTAGGGCCATACAATGTTGGGATCAGGTTCCTTCTTTGACTGCTGGCAGCTTTCCTCTCAGCTTCAAGAAAGTGACCAAGTGAAGGAGTGGTGCTTGTGTTAATAGCATCAGTGCTTAGCCTTGAGCATAATGAGAATAACCATGGTTTTGACTTGAAATTCTTCTGTTCCTTCAAGGTTTCTACTGTTCTTCCCCTTCTTGATCTTCGTGACAACTCTAGAATGCTAGAAACTCCAATCAGTCTTCCAAGTGTGATGCTTTTGTCGTGGAAAAAGGATCCAGTGGACTGCATTTAGAGACAGGATTAAGCAAGACAACTTAATCTTCTAACAGTACAAGATAAGTCTAGTAATCCAAGAATGAAGTATTTCAATGGCTTGAAATTGATTGCCTCGCAGCTTCCTGTGTATCTGAACTACAGTTACAACAGCTTCCTGTTAGATCAAGCAGTTAGGCCCTATAAAAGAAGAAATTATCTATTGATAGCAAATAGCATCTTCCCCATCTCAGTCCACAAAACAGGTTGCTTACTAAAGCACCTTTTTCTCTGAGCCAAATTATGAAGATAACACTTTACAGGAGAATTGAAAACAAATGCTGAGTCAAAGACCATTATGATGCACCATTTGGAAAGGCTAAAGCAGCTTCAACTTTTCTTTTAGTTTAATGAGCTCAGAAATGGAGAAAGCAACCATTTGAGAAGGACAGGAAATAGTTTACATATTTGTAGGAATCACTCTCACAACACTTTTTTGAGTAGTAAAACAATCTCAATACTCTTGCTCGCAGATATTGAATCCGATTTCATTTATTGAGAGAAGGAAAAGGACTTTATTTGCTTATTGGGGTCGAAACTTCAAAGCTTGAACAGAACGCCATATGTCTAGTCAAAATACATATCTTCCCTAATTTTGACAACCAAGAAACTATTTTCAGTTATGAAGCGAGAACTACAAGCTCTTTTAATGCATAAACACATCATTTGACATTGAAATAAAGAGAAAAAATGGAAAAATAAAAGAAAAGATAACCTCTGTATCAAGATCTGAAGAAGAATCAGAGGAAGAGGTTGGAGAACCAGTGAGCAGCGTGCTAAACGAAACTGATCCATTGAAATCGCGATTTCTAACCAACCCAACTCTTGCATTTACTGGCCTCAACCCAAGAGGCCATCCCCCTTCCTGCATTTCAAGGTTTCGACTTTCACATCAAACCGGTTCAGCCACACCAGTTACAAGAAGAAAATGAACCATAGAAGCTATTGAACTGCAGCTAATAACAAACAAACAAAAGGGTACGAAGAGAATTACCGGTTGACCCATAAGTCTATATGCTTGTCCCCAAAGCGAGACCCTACTAAGAAAGTCCGGCGAAGCCACCTCAGAGGGGGAACTAGGCACTATTTTTTGAACAAAACAACCGTTTAAACATGAGATAACTAAAGAAAGAGTGAGACAAGAGAAATGGAGTAGCTTGCCCACCAGTACAGCATTTGGCTTCTATTAGCATGAAAAGTTGACAACACCGCGAAGAGAGTGAGAGGAAGTGAAAGTGACGTTTTACCGTTCGTTAGCTGCATATGTTGTTGGCTTGGCTGAGCAGGTGAGAGACAGATGATGGGGAGGCGTGGGAATGGAATCATAGTACTGAGGCCTCAGATAAAACGGCACATGTAAATAGCAAAGAGAGGCCCAGACCACAAAGGTAAGATACTATTCTCTTTTGTTTTTTTTTTATTCAACAAAATGGCTCTCACTTCCAGTCAATTTTCCCTAGCGTTTGGTGTTGTATGTAATGATGGGAGTGTGACTCTTTTGCAGTTAAAATCTCACTTCACAAGCCAAACTATCTTAAAACGATTCAATCAACTAAAATCAAAATAATGTTATTTTGTTTAAAGGATTAGAAATTTTGAATCTAAAAACAAAAGCATTAAATAGAATTTAATCTAACTTAATTTATTATTATCCTTAATCATATCTATTTTTCTACTTCAAACGTGACAAAATTTAATTGTGAATTGTGTTATGATTGTCAGCATAATGAATGGACAATGTAGTTGAATTAAGGATAATGTAAATGTAATTGTGACAAATTAAAATAACGAACTTGATCAAAATTATAATTACGGCCCGAATTTAGTACTATGATTTGTGGTATTGCCCTGATGAGCGGTTGGTTCAATTCACAGGTTTTGGCACTTTTGTTAATGGACATTGTGACCCACATACATAGTCCAATGGCAAAAATTGACTAAGCCTTTACATTGAGAATCGATGGCTAAAAAGCCTTGTGTACTGCTAAATTATCTTTGTCCTTACCAATTCAGTTTAAGGTTCCATAGCCCACTCTATAACACTACAGACACAGTCTACAGCTATCGTACATCTTGAATTGTCCCTGTTGATTATGTTTGCTTGCTGATTTGTAAATGTCCAGGTGTCATCACATCATCCATGTCATGGTTAGAATATTTCTATCAGTCTAATGAGCTTTTTATTCAATTTGGTGGACATAGGTACCAATCAAAATATCCATCAAGGCCTAATCTTTGTCTAGAATCTCCATTTTAAAGCTAAACTTGGAAGCCATTTTATTGTTAAGGCCACATGCAATGTTATGCATCATTTAACAGTCAGCCTGCAAAAGAGCAAAGCAACACTAACCTGCTTTTGTGTATTGTAAGATTTCGAGTACTTTGTCAGAGCATCTTTTCTTTTTTCTGGTCCACAACACTCTGTTAAGCATGTCGGATACTCAGAACCTCGTTCAGGCTCTCTCTGCATCTGGGTTTGTAAGTTGTCAAGCTAATGAGTAATAGTTGTGCAGAAAAGAGACCAATCAAGAATGTCATGCCCCAGAGTCACCAACATACCATTGTTTCAGGAATCAGGAGGAAGTAGGACCAATAACCTCGACCCATCTTCCCCAAATATTTCACATATCATAAGAGAACAGGCCAGACAGATTGGAGAGTAACCACAAACTGGCTATTAGTGGAACAGTCAGAGAATAAAGCTTTTGGATGTTCTCTCGATCCTACCTACAGTATTTATTTCAACTATTGAAAATAGTCAAACACTACAAGGAATCCCCATCTGTTCCGACTTTTATGCAGGCATTGCATAAGTACTGAGAAGACAGAACCAAAAAGAACTACACGGAATACGACCATATCACCTAAATGTAGAATGAGCAACTAAATTGCATGCAATTGGAAAGGATAGCCTAAGCTCACTAGTTGGCAGAAGCAGTTTAAGCTTTTCTGACTCTGATCAATCTTATGAGACAGCCCTCTTAGTGTGTTAGCACGAAAATGCATGCAATTAAGGGAATTATCATATTTAATTATACACCCAGAAAATAATTGAATGCAAGACTTCACCAAGATAATGTAATAAGCTATTTATAACGAAGACAGCATCTATATAATCGGATCATTATTAAATTTTTTTTTTTGGTTTTACTATATTATAATATCCAAATCATGGAACTTTTTCTTAAAAAGAACCGCAGCACATTCCGCAGGCTACAAAGTTATTGAATCAATGGACGACCTTCGGTTTACGATATGAATTACCAAAATATGCTAGCTCAATCGGTTTGAATTCAACAAACACAGGATATGAATCTTGTTCGTACCTTGATCTTCACCTGTTGTGCAAAACACTTGAATCAAACTTCTGTTAAGATAAAGATGAAATTCCTCGTAGCTCGTTAGTCATCAGTTAATTACAATCCAACTATTTATATATCATCTGTAGTCTGCGATGTTCCGCAGCTATAATGTAAATCGCAGCCCCGCAATATCCTGCCATGAGAATCATACGCTATCATCAATTCAAACAAAGAATCAAACCCATAAGAATGCTAGGTTATGTGCTAATTCAGAAAGAGTCCAACGAGACTATGCCAGCGTTTCGAGTAGATATTCAATTCTATGTACAGAAGTAAATCACTTTGACAAACAGAACACCTACTGCACTACAGTCTACAGAAGAAAGTGTTTGGCTAAGTCTTATCCTACACCAAGTTCGGCTTATCCTTCACCCTTGAAACGTTTCAATGCTGTTTGTTCAAACTGCTCGAATGGAGTACAAGTCTCCAGATCGAAAGCCTTGAAGTTATCGTGAACAGTTCCAACTTCGTCAATCGGCCAATCAGAGCACCGAATCCCTCTCTTCGAGCTGATCGCTGCGGCGGTTTTGGAGATAAGGACTGGATCCAAGTAGTCTTCTAGCTTCCTTTTCATCCTCTTCTTCGTCTCGTTGGTTTCTTCCGATTTAGCGTTGAACTGCGTCGGATTCACCTTGAACACTGCATCAATTCTGTGACGTATACGCACATAAATCAAACACGAATCAGGACATTAGAATACACAAACCACGAACACAACATCAACATACACAACAACACATACTTACAGAGATAGAGAGAGTTTGGAAGTGGAAGAGGGAGGTCGAACAAGACGCTTCTGGATATCCTCTGCACTGCGTTGCTCTCCCGTGCTTTCCCGCCTCATTTTGGATTTAGAACTGCCAAGCTTTATAGTAACTGGACTTCGGAATTTATAATAATTTAATAATAATTTGTATATATTCATGGGATTAATAATGTTAATAACTGATATTACAAAGAATGTAAGTTTTATTATTGTTTATTAAAAAGGTCAATCAATCCTAAACTATTCAAATTTTTTTAATTCAATGCTCAAACTTTTAAAATTATCAATTTAGTGACATCATTTTAAAATTTAATAGCTTGTTAATAATTTATTAATTTTTTAACTAAATATTTAATGTTTATGCAGTAATACTTACATATTAAAAGCAACAAAGATTTTGATAGTCAAGTCAAGATTTAAAAATTTTGGTTACTTTATTGAAAATTTTAAAAATTTAAGCACTAGATTAAAAAAATTCTAAAAGATTAGATAGTTTAGGATTGCTTATCCCTTTATTAGATTATGTTATAATTGATTCAATTAATTAAACTATTAATTTTTATATTAAATATGATTTTTAAATATTATTTATATTATAAATAAATTATCATATCAAAATTTCTAAAATTAAAATAAGTTAACAATAAGTTTAGATTTTGAATATAATATATTCCAATTTAAGTTATTAGCCTTTTGCTTAACAAATAAGAAGTAATAAATTTCACATAATTTTGCATTATTTTTTATTTTTATATAAAAATAAATTATTAAATATCAAAAATTAAAGGATCAATATTAAATTATCTAAATATTTTAAGAAAAATTTATAGAATACATCGTTTTTATACCATGTTGATTTAGTGGAGAGATCATATGGTCAAAACGTCCTGTATTTAAATTCCCCACTCTTTCAATTGAACTTATCGTACAGAGTTTGTATTCAATTAACACGATTCATAGGCTATTGCATTAATCAAAATATTTACTTTGTACGCATGTGAAAAATAGTGTACACGGGTTGGTCCATTTTTTTAAAAATATCTTTTTAACATAAACTTATATTCTAGCCAAGTTATATACTATTTAAGACGAACGAAGGATATCAACCAGTAAGGTGGATTTATGGAAGTTCACCGGCATAACAAGCTTGAAGGAAACAGAAAGTTGTGAAACTTCTAGTTCTGAAGCAGCTAAGTATCAGTTAAATAAGAAGGAAGTAAAAAACAACTACTATACATAACACTTTATTGCTTTAGAATACGCGAGACTTAGAAACAAAGACCATGTCTTTTTCGTCAACTATTTTCTCTAACTCAAAAACTCAGTTATGCGTCGCCTCAAAACAAGGTGGGTTGACGACCAAGCCTTCTGGGTATTCCAAAATTCTGATACGCTCTAATTTTACCATTCAATGTGGCTGTCATAATTACCATGCCCCATGTTGATGATTGCACCGAAGATGAGTTGCTTCCCTGAGTCAACACGACCATAAAGTAACATAAAGTCCAAGTTTAAAATAAATAAATCTTACCATTTCATTAGACATGAACCAAATACCTATACAAGTAAAGAAAAACTAGTATCATCTTAACCAGAAAAAGAAAAAGAAAGTCTAGGTATGAAACCTTTTATTGTTACTTTCTTTTTCTAGTTGCAGTATAAACATAAATGTAAGATCAAAGTGAAGGAAGCAAAATAGAAAATCTTTTAAAACTAGACTACATTTTACAATCATGTCATCTTAGAAACTCATATGAAAATCATAACCTAATAACAGTGTAACCCCAAAGGATACAATATTCACAAAGCACTGTAATGATTGGTAAAAGTAATGCACTAAGAAAACATGCTAATAAGGCATGTTAAAAGTATATAAAACACTATAACAAGTGAGAATTTTTCCAAGTTTGATATCCCACATCAAACACACTTGAAGCTCACCCACAGGTTTTCCAAATAATAAAAGGAGGAATCAAACATTTGAATATAGGTAGGACCTTAGATTTCTAATCAGCACTTTCAATTTCAGTTTAACGTTTTGAATGCAACATTTCCGTGCCCTCATAGGTCCATACGAGAATGCCTATCAATCTAGATAGAAAGCATGAACACCTACATGTTAACAGGTTGACACATTAGAAACAGGTAGAAGGATCAACCTATAATGAAGATGTCCACCTTTATCTTAATATCAAGTCATGGAATTTCTTGGATTGTCGTTTTCGGTTGTTTGCTTCCTTTTTGGAAGTTTATAAGATATACTATGCCCTAAACCAAAAAAAAGTGCTTTCCAACCATATGCCACTTCAAAAGTACTGCCAAGGGAATAATATAAAAAACTAGAGTTCACTGACCAATAAGATAGCCCTCAATATCCAAATTGAATTTTGAATTGTTTACTGCATAGAAAATACAAACAACAAAGTTAGATCATAGAAGATCAAGAACTTAAATAAACGTCAACAGCTAGCTTAGCTATCTACGGTAATGTATCCAGATGAACATACATCCAAGTTCTTCCTGATCTTGGGAATGTAAAAGCAGGTTCCCTGTCTCCAACCAATACATGAAAGCAAGAAGCGAAACCACAGTCTGCGTTTCACTCCTCCAATCACTATGCTACCTATTTCATCATCCAAATAAAGAAAAAAAATCACAACCCCTAAACCAAAAAAAAAATTAATTCTGCAATTCACCTGTAGTACTGCCCAAGGCATCCGCGAACAATTTTCGCAAGTTGTTTGCACCGCTCCCTTGGTACTTCAATCTGAGTCTCTGTGTTCTCCAAAACCTCTGATTGCTCCGCATCATAAATAAATACGTGGAGGAAATTAACATTATAAATAATAAAAGAAAAAGAAAAAGAAAAGCTTGAATTTTCTCTACTAAAAACAGGATGAGATTGGTGAAGGAGAAGGAGGCTAGCTTGAATGAGCCTAGAGGTGGATTCAATTTCATTCACAACCATTCGTATTCTCTCACACAAACTTTCGAATTCTTTCAATTGAGTATGGAACTCCTTGAACTGGTTGTCTACAGAGGGAGAAGAGTGGAGTGCGGGGGACTCATCACTCGCCATGCCAAACGAGGAAAGAGTGGAACAAGGTAACTGAACAATCAGTAAGCAAGAATGGGGCAAAATGGAGATTTGGCTGAAAAATATTAGCTAATAGGATGAAATGCTCCTACAGAGGAGCTGGTTTAAAATCAGCTAGTTGGGTTGAATCAGCCAACCCAACCAGCTCTTTACCAAACAGCTTAATGAACTTTTTTGTAAGTCAATAAGCTAAAATGGGCCAATCAGCTAAAAAAGAGCTTATCAGCTCTTCACCAAATAAGGCCATAGTCTTCTTCGTTGAATTTGAGCATATACTTATCAGGATCTTAGGAATCTTGGAAGTATAGAGGAAGAGATTAAAGTGGTCCTTTAAGAGATAAACTAGAGGCTGATATAAGATCAGTCTATCCTTTTGAAAAATCTATTTCTGAAATTCTGGGTTCTTTAGAAGATAAATTCTTTAAGTTAGGCCCCAAGAGAGGTACATATAATAGGGGAATGTTGTTTAAGAAAAGTATTAAGGTCATATAGAAACATCTTAAGACTTTCCATAACCATGTCCTTATGCTTAACCATTTAAGAGAAGTATGCCAAAGGTGTGTTTAGTTAGGGGTGTAGATGAGGCCATCTTGTGCTAGGCCATAAGGCATATGAAGCACAAAGAAGCATTGTGTGTTTTGTTTGGCTAGTTGGATGTTCCATAATTTATATTAATTAATGAATACCATTGTAAAAAGGTCCAAAACACATAAAATTTATTATTATGGTTGCAAAGATAGTTATACACTTGTAGAGGAGGAACTGTAATAGAACGTACAAAAAGAGTAAAAAAATGCCCAAAGGTGCCATATTGCTTCATATGGAAGAACCCTACTAATAAAGAAAACAACTAGGTAAGTGGTTTGTATATCAAAGTAGGAGGGACCCTAAAAATATGTGAAGCCAATGGAAAAGGCTTCTTCTAGCCAGGTCATTGATTTCTTCAACAATAATGGGTTCTTTTGTATAGTGGCAAATGTTCTTTTGATTCTTGCTACTCTAGGAAGATCAACTATTAAGAGAATTAAAGGGATAGCTCTGGTAGGAGTGAGAAGATGAATGTTCTTTTAGGGTTGAAATAGGTAGTTAGCTACGATGTTTTGGTGCCCTTTTATGCATCGAATTAAGAATTTATAGGGAGAGAATCAAACTTTTTACCTAAGCAACTGACTATCTGGTAGGGGTCTTTTTCTTGGGGTCTAACACCTTTAGAAAAGATGTGTAGTCCATTTCAACAGTAAAATGATGAGGGCCAAGGTGAAACCAAAATTTTTCTATTCCTTATTTTACTGCAAGAATCTCTTTGTAGATTGCATGGATGGTAGTGTTTTTTTAATATTTAAAATTAGCCACTAGCACAGCCACAGTAGAATCTTTTATTGCATAATTTTTCTATTAGTACCATACCCTAATATTTTTCACTAGCATTATTATAAGATTCCTCCTTTGTCAAGAATCTTAAGTGGTAGCAATTGTCAAGCAATTTTCTTTAGGTATTGTACTGCTCATGTCTGTTTTGTTCCCCATGGTGGAGGATTCATTTTTAACAGCGGTTGGTTGATATAGTTAACAACATGAGGGGTAATGTCTCAAATATAATTGATAATACCCAAGAATTGTTGGATTTGTTTTTCTATGAGCTTCTCATCAGGAAAATTGGACAATTCACTGGCGCAGTGTGGGCTTAGTTGATAATATCCATCATGGAATTTCATGCTTAAGAAGTCTATTTAGGTATTACCAATCTGACTTTTTTAGACTTATAGCATTGTACTATATTTTTTGGTGTTGTCCGTGAATTTTTCCAGTAAGGCCTTACATTCACCCATATTTTTTTATATTAGCAATCTATCACCAATATAGACTAATGCATTGTCTAGTATGGGCTCATAGATCTTTTTCATTGCCTTCTAGAATAATGAAAAGGCCACCTTAAGTCCTAAAGGCATAACTATCCACTATATTGGGGATTTGGGATGCAAAATTTCATTTTATATCGATCTACTGACTCTATCCCTATCTACCAAAACTCATCTTTGAGATCACCTTTGCCTTTGTCAGGAATATTATTTATGTATTAATCCTAAGTTATGGGAACTTATCATCTTGGAGGAAAATATTCAATGGTTTGTAATCAATTACCAACCTCTTCTTTCCTCAAGGACATTATGGCCTTTTCTTCTACATAAAATTCTTGGCAAGTCTAGTTAGACTTAATAGGTTCAACTAACCTTTTTCTTAGTAGGATGGCGTATCCTTGTCTTGCCAGAGCTAAATCTTCTAGATTCATACTTGGATAGTTGGCCTTGGTAGGATTGATATCCTCATTCCTTTTGAATGGAAATTGTAAGAAGAATTATGGGTTTCACTATAAAGAATTTGGGTGATCGATTTGATCATAGCTCCAAGGGCAGTGTTGCATTAATTGATCTCTTATGCCTTCATATTCTTGGGGGACTTCTTGTAGTTCAAATATATTAGATATATTAGTGTATGCATGAAGAGAATATTTAAACTTGATGCCTGAGGAAGGATTTGTAATTTCTTTGCTTGGCAATAGATGTCCATTCTAATTAATTCAATTGGCCTTAGGAGGTTATTATCTAGAACTTTTGTCCATATGATATAGTCTAATTTTTCCTTTGGTTATAAGGTCAACCTTAAACGAATTACAGTCTATAGTATTGAAATATTCTTCATGAGATTGCCATGCTTCAAAGGGTAGGATCTAAGGCTTGATTACACTTTTATAAAATCCTATATTCATGTGTCTTATAGCTTTGATAGGTCGATGTTACTTGCTTATTAGAAGTTGTATTTTAACGTAAGGCCTGGTATATGATTTAATTTTGGAGATTACTTTTATTTAATGTTGGGACCCGATCTCGAAACCGGACCCCAACCGAAAAACGGAAAACGAATAGCGAAAACAAAGAAAGCGAAGGATCGCGAATCGGAATACAAATCGAAGCGAATCGGAAAACGAATGTCCGACATCCGGTAACGAAGATTGATCGAAAAACTATGCGAGACGCGTTGGAAACCCTAAGACTAATCCGAAAATCCCGATATGATTTTTTTTCCTCTTTATACAAACCATTCCATATTTTTCTTTTTCATTTCTTTC
>JANZLH020000071.1:810677-823336 GCA_026770325.2 Erythroxylum fimbriatum
CCTATAGGCCCTGCAGGGAGTTCAGATCTCCTGTCTAATATTATGGTGTCTTATTGTATCCAATAAATCTCAGTCATTTATTTATGTGGGGCTCGCATGAGACTCGCGTGGATCCCGCAAAATAAATAACTGAGATTCTATGAGACAGAATAAGACAGAGTAAAATTAGAACTTGGATTTGGTTTCCCCTTAAGGACCTGGAGTGAAATACCATCACAGTCGGTCACACGCACTCGTTTCCTATTCACATATATATTAACGTTAACATAAGACTAAGCACTCTCCTTGCCTTGGGATGTCCGCAAACAGCGAACGCGATCTCTCTTCCTACTCTGACTGTTTATCCAATTTCATTTCTCTCTTTCAATCATCCTTTAAATATCTATATATACCCCACTCATGCAAAACTTCGCCACTTGCGCGTTGTGTTGAGACCATAAACGCAGTACACCATACATTTCCCACTTTTGCTGCTTCTCTGGTCCAGTGAAAACAAAGGTGTTTACTGTGTGTAGGGCTTTCATGGCCGAGCTTGACTATCAAACAAAGCCAACTTCCACAACTACTCGCTTAAAACTCTTTGGCTTCAACGTCTCAGAAGACGAAGACCTCACTGCTGACTCCATCAACAAAGTAGCTTCATCTTCCAGCTCACCGGACTCCACCTCCTTCCCCTCCGGAGCTACCCCAACTGCCACCTCCGGTGAAAACAGAAAATACGAGTGTCAGTACTGTTGCAGAGAATTTGCCAACTCACAAGCTCTTGGGGGCCACCAAAACGCTCACAAAAAGGAAAGGCAACAACTCAAACGAGCCCAAATGCAGGCCACCAGAAACGCGGCGGCGGCCGCCGTGTCGTTCGGCGGAAATCCAATGATCTCCGCCTTCGCTCCTCCGCCCCATCTCTTGGCACCGTCGATGGTTGTCCCGACCGCCGGAGCTCCTCCGTCGTGGGTTTACTTGCCACCACGGCCGTTTCATGTCTCGCATGGGTGTGTTTTTCCAGGAGGTGGAGGTGGAGGCGGTGGCGGGAGGGGTGTGGTTGGGTTACCGTTTGGTGGAGGTGTAGGGGATTTCAGTATGTCCAGTGGTGGATCACCGCAGAGTAGGGGTCATCAGAATAGAGTGGAAGGTCACAATGGACCGGCGTCGTTGAGTAGATTCTCGAAAGGGGAAGGTGGGCCCACTTTTGACGATGCTTTGGGTTTGGATTTACATCTTAGTCTAGCTCCGGCTGGACCGTGAAATTTGTCCTTTAAGTTGCAGCTTCTACATACATATGATGTACATTTTCCCAGTAGTTTATATATTATTTATTTATTTTTCAAATCTGGTGGTTGATTACCATTCTTCTTCTTCACTGAAAACTTTAACCTCTTATCCTTAGCACTTTTGAGTCGACCTGACCATCATCAACAACCAATCTATATAAATATAATGCTTCTAGTTCTCTTTCTGCTCATTTTTCTTTTCCATATAATTACTTATCATCCCAACGTAACTACATTATGTTCAAGTTTAGTAGCACTATATAGATATAATTTTGATATAGGGAGGGAGAAATTGAGAATGGAGATTTTAGGCAGAAGAAGTGGATTGCACAAGCATTCAATTATTTCAAGACTTGATTTTATAATGAATAAGTAGTTTTCTTTAAGCAGTGGTAGATCGATTGCTCTTAAAATTTCTATTCACTTTGTACAGCTGAATATCTATCTGCTACTGGGTTGTAAGTGTATGCCTTTCAAATATATGATCAGATCAGTTGCATTGGCAGAGATGCATAAAGTATTTAATCTTTCGAAATTAAATGAGTACTATATATATTTAAGTATAACTTTTGATTTTTTATTATAAATTATAATAATTAATTTTAAGTTGAGACATTTGAAGCATGTTCGTGAGCAATCATTTTTGCTTCCTATTCGACCCAATCCTTTTTATTCCCCTTATAATGGACGAGCTTAAAAACATGCGTTGATCCATGTAAAGTAAGATTTGGAAATTTCATGCACCAGGTGGGTGTCCAAAATATATATATAGTTGTTAGAATGATCAGAAGCTCATGTTTCCGGTGGAGAAAGTTCCAAGTTTGAAGCTACCCGGCCCTATTAGTCATAGCTAGCTCATGCAGTTGTTACATAAGGAACTTCCACAGTTTCATTATTTTCCTTCTCGTAGTACAAATGATTTGGTGTGAAGTGTACTTCCAAATTAGTTGAAAAAACCAGAACATGATTTAATTTACAGTATTATTTATACTTATTATTTATACTCTAATATTCTGACAACTTAAACACAATTAATTGTAGTGAATTAATTAATCTCTTATTATTAGACGTACGCAAGCGTAGCGCAACATATATATGTTTTTAAAGAGTACTTGATGATTATGGATTAATAAGAAGTAGTTTTATTACCATAAATAATTTTGATTGACCAGTTAGAAATGATATAAACTTCGATCCTAATTCATTTGATTAACTTGTGAGGTCTCGTAAATTCTCTCAAAATGACCAGTTTGAATCCAATTTTTCTGGTAAATACTAAAAGAAGTGCAAAACAAAATTAGGTCATCTATAATCACAGAACATGCGTGGAATTTCGTAACCATTAAAATTGATTAACCCTTCTTTAATTAATAATGATGCCAATCTCTTCCAATATGGGAAGATCGTGTATTTATTCTCGCTTTGCCCAAAGATATGTACACAATACAACTCCATCCAATGGGCCCTGTCCTGTTGAAAACATAGCATGAGAAAGACAAAAAAGGAACCCAAAATGATTCCTTAGTAGAAAGAATCAGAGGGAAAAAATGAAACATCATTTTGTTTTGAGGAAGGTGAGATATCATTTACGGAAACTCTATCGTCTCCAGAACTCCAACTAACACCTTGATAGCTTTTGTTTGGTGCCTTCTTGTCACCCCTTTGTGGTGATGCAACGTGGGACCACGCACATGCATACCAATTCTTCCACCAGCTGGTTGGATTGGATTGGATAATTAAGCTGACATTTCTCTCTAGGTTTCAAGTCAAACAATATGATCTATCGTTGTCTTGCATCTACAAAATGCTGGATCTTTTAACCTATTGGGTTAGTTGCTGTCCAAACATGCAATCACCATACAAAGAATTTGTTGAAAAATAGTGAAAGCAGTGAATTATACTGAATATGGGATGGGAGGTTCTTTACATATCAGCAACTGGATGCCTTGTGAGTATTATAGGTCTTACGTGTGTAGTTACTGAAACAAGATAAGGCCGGCAACTCTCAAGACATACACTGTTTAAATCTTAACTCTCATACTCATAGGCTTTATCAACTTTTTAAGCACCTTATAGAACGGTCAATAAAGGGAAGGGATAACCCAAGGCAACACTTTCAAAATGAAACCCTTTTTCGGTGCAAAGTGTAGATCTTTTACGTGTCAACATATATCGCAAGGTCGGTGCTTTATCTTGTGTATGGTGCATATCGGCTGGTTATATATCCAGCTTTTGAGAGCTGCAAAGATGGTGTCCGATTTTCCTTAGTAGCGTACAACTATTAGAAAGGATATTAAACTGTTTTTGCTTAAATATTAGGTGCTTTGTTATTTCTTATCATGCTTTTTGTCTGAAGCAAATAAAAGGTGCAGAAGCACAAGCTGTATACATTTGAAAACTTGTGCACTTGAAGGAAAGGTGCTTCTTTGTACTTTTTTTTTTTTTGGTTGACATATTGAGTACATTGCAAAATACAGCCATTGGTGGCAGTTGAGGTAGAGCTAAGAAAGTTGAAACTCCATTCCCACAACTTTTGCCTTAAACTTAATACTTGGGACCCAAAACTAACATTTTGCTTCCTATTGATGCCCTAAATTGATGTGGATATGCACTTCCAAACAAACCAATTGGGTCTCTTTCTCGTAAACTTGGTCATCGTAGTGGGTGTCATAATCCAATGAGTTTATTCTATATTATATACATTATGGCCAAAGTTAGGGTTTCAACTATCATTTCATTCCTTTTCATCCTCATGTTCCAATCAAGTGTTAGCATTGTTTTCATTGCTTGGTCACGGTGATCCAATCAAGACTTTGTCCATTTCTATCTTCTAAGTGGTTTGCGCGTACAAACACGATTGATCCCTCTCATCAAACTCTCTTCAACACTAACCATAACCATAGACCATGGAATAGTGTTCTCAATAAGGCAAGTGATTATAATTAATCCAATTGCTTCATCCCTTTAACTTAAGGAGAACTTGTTGGAGAAGCTTTCGAAGATGATCTACCCCATTCAACTTACTACTGAATCACAAATATCCCTCAATAGACTCCAAGGTATTGGTCAAGTAAGAATTTCTATTGCGAGAAAATGATCTTGGGGCATTATTTGGCATGAAGATTTTTAATATCTTATCTTATATGTGAAATCCAATTTTAATGCTTTTCTTTTATATCTAATTCAACATTTAAGATAAAAAGGTCAAATAAGTAGGTTATAATAACATAATACCCAATGTTTCATAGCACTTAAGTTCATAACATTATAAAGGTAAACAATTAAATTTTAGTGATGTGATGCATACTTTCCATCTAAGAATTGAATTTGTGTGTAATAGTACTAGAAAATAAATAAAAGCATTCTAAAACAATAGAATCATACTATATTCCAAAGTAACCTATTTAAACTCTTTTTATTAAATTGACAATTCGATATATTTGAAACAAATTTATGAAGGATAATATATTCAAAAGTATCTAATTTTTTAATTTTTTTAATTTAGTACTTAAGGTTTTAAATTTTTTAATTGAGTAACCAACTTTTAAAATATTAACAATTCAGTTCAAAAGGTTATCTTTGATGATGTGACTCATCTATTAAATGCCTTATGGATATCCATCTATTAGCCACATCAGTAAAAACTATTGTTTTGAATTAAATTATTAAAATTTTAAAATGTTAGTCACTTAATTAAAATTTTAAAAGTTTGCACATTGAATTGAAAAAATCTAAAAATGTTGGATACTTTAGGATTTATTATTCCTAAATTTTTTATAATAATAATTCTCCTTTTATTATGTTGTTAGATTTAAGGTAATTAAAATGATACTTTTTTGCAATTGTTATGTAAAACGTTTATTAGAGAATCAGATTGCCTATGAGAATCCCAATTTTCAAAAGTTGATGAATTTTAATGTTCTATTTATTGATAAATATCTCTCTTTTAGTTGTAAATGTCAAAAAAGAGTTATACATGTGTGCATGTGTTTTTGATAAATCAGAATTTTATAAAGAATAAAAAGTTATATACAAGCAAGAGATACCATAAGGGATCTCTTAACACGCAAAAAACCATAAAGGCATGCAACTAAATGCCCTACCATCAATTGCTCCTACTAAGCCCTGCATGATAGAAGTAACCAGTATCCTGCCAGAAGAGAAGCACAATCTGAAAAAAAAAAGTAACAAGATCAAGCTATACCAATTGCCGCAAATGCCTAGTTATATGCCGAGCCACAGTACATCATCAAATACCGCACCATGTCAGCAAATGCCCAGAAATACAATAGCTAAACCACAGTCCAATCAAATAGAAGATCAAGACATCAAAAAACCTGCTAATCTGAATTCGTAGTCTCAGTTATACATGTGTTGTTGTTATTGTTGTTGTTGTTGTTATTATTATTATTACTATTATTATTATTATTATTATTATTATTATTATTATTATTATTATTATTATTATTATTATTATTATTATTATTCTTCTTCTTCTTCTTCTTCTTCTTCTTCTTCTTCTTCTTCTTATTGTTGTTATTATTATTATTATATGTTCTATGTTTTTTATTAGAGTTATAAACTTAATTTTTGTTGAACTAAATATCTAAAATCTAAATTCTTATAAGAATATTTATTGAAATACTAAAATATATAATATTTATATATTTATAATTTTTTTAAAATCATGTCCTCATAAGTCATTTTACACATAAATAGCTAATACTAAACAGCTAATTTTACTAAACATCTTTAACAAACAGCTAATGCAATTCGCTGGTCAAATCAGCTAATAGAATCAGTTATCAGCTAAATGCAATCAGCCGATTGCCAAATAGGGCCTATATCAGCTAATTTGACCAGCGAATTGCATTAACTGTTTGTTAGAGATGTCTGGTAAAATTAGCTGTTTAGTATTAACTGTTAATGTGTAAAATAGCTTATAAAGACATGACTTTAAAAATATATATAAGGGTATGAATATTATATATCTTAGTATTTCTTTGAATATTCTTATAGGAATTTAAATTTTAGATATTTAATTCTACAAACTTAAGTTTATAACTTTAATAAAAACATAGAACATTTAATAATAATAATAATAAAGTTTTTTATATTTAATATGATTTTTTAATATTATTAATATTATAGATAAATTATCATATCAAATTTTCTAAAATCCAAATAAGTTAACGTTAAATTTAGATTTGGAATATAATACATTCTAATTTAATTTACTAGCCTTCTGCTTAAGAAATAAGAAGTAATATATATTACATAATATTGCATTATTTTTTTATTTTTATATAGAACTAAATTATTAAATATAAAAAATTGAAGGATCAATATTAAATTACCTAAATATTTTAAGCAAAATTTATGGAATGCATTGTTTTATAGCTTAGTTAAAGTCACCACTTAAACCTCCTTGATTTTGCATTGCCATCCTTTTAACACAAACTTATATTCTAGCCAAGCATAATTGATGAGTTATACACTATTTCAGACCAAGATGAATGAAGGATATCAACCATTAACGTAGATCGATAGAAGTTCACCAGCATAACAAGCTTGAAGGAAACAGAAAGTTGTGAAACTTCTAGTTCTGAAGTAGCTAGGTATCAGTTAAATAAGAAGGAAGTAAAAAAGAACTACTATACATAACGCTTTATTGTTTTAGAATACGTGAGACTTGAAACAAAGACCATGTCTTTTAAGTCATCTATTTTCTTTAACTCAAAAACTCAATTATGCGTCCTCAAAACAAGGTGGGTTGACGACCAAGCCTTCAGGGTATTCCAAAATTCTAATACGCTCTAATTTCAACATCCAATATGGCTGTCACAATTACCAAGCCCCATGCTGATGATTGCACCGAAGATGAGTTGCTTCCACCCTCGAACCATGGTGAAGGGAAAGACCAAGAAAATGATGGAGTAGTTGAACTGGAAACGGAAGGTGAATCACCATACCTTATTGATGAAGAGTTAGAAGCGAATGACTCATCGATGTTGGAATCAGTGCGATAGATTTGGGATGGATCTTCTTTAGGGGAAGTTGAAGCTTTCTCAGCTTTCTCGGCTTTTCTCTGTGTTGTTATTCTTCTTTGGAAGGAGTGGCAACTGTCTCTTATTGTTTGAGACTCTCTTCCCTTGGTGGTGACTCCTGTGGTAAAGGAGGAAGATGTCTCTTGCTATTTCCAATACCATCTTCTTTTGTAGGTGAGGAACAGGATGCAGAGTTTTGTGTTGTTGGAGTAGAGGAACGTTTTGAGTGCCTTTTCGATTGCAGGTCCATTGATGGTGGCTCACCCTTCACAGTACCATTCCATGGGATTGCTACTGATACATCTTTGCACTGAAAGCTCTCATGGGATCGGGTAGCGATCACACTCTTGGACTTTCCTGCGCCCGATCGAGGTTCATCACGCCTCCACACGTATACATGAGAGTCCTCACTTGCACAGATTATATATTTCCCATCTGAACTGAACGAAGCCGATATTTGACTGTTGACGTTTCTGAAACCTGTTAAACCAGAAAAATGCTTTAAGATATCGTAGTTACCAGATAATAAAAGTGAATGAATGCTTCTGATATTTGGTGCTTACCTTGGAACTTATGTACAAGTTCTGTACCATCTAAAATTCTTATGCGAGAATCCGCTGAAGTAACCAGAATTTCAGATGGATTAATGGGGGAAGGCTGTTTAAGCATGACATAAGATCAAGAAACGTAGTCTTATGAAAGCCAAACTATGAAAGAGTAGGAAGAGATGTATCAGAACTGCAATGACAGGGATTAATCACCTGGAAACCTGTAATCTTTTTTGCCTGAGACCGTTTCTTATGCAGTACATCGATGTTGTCCTTAAGACTCAGTTTGTTATCTGGCTCATCAAATGAATACGATCAATTGTTGAATGGGAACATAATAGTTGTGTAAGTATCGCTCTTCAAATCCATGTATAATCAGAAAAATAACAATGACCTAGCCACTGGTACTGAATCTATTCATAATGTTGGAAAGCTGAATATGTGAAAAGTTCAGCAGGAAAATGCATTACCCTCAGCACTGTAAATCCGACAACTCCCTTTATGTGAACCAACCAAGGCAGCCTTCAATTAAGAAACAAAGGTAAATGCAAGCTAATTAGAAAAGTTGATGATCTCAGACTGTGTAGTTCAATGGAAAACCAAGACAGAAGAGGAAACAGCTCAACCTGGCCATCAGGGGTGTAGCAAACAGAAGTGACCATTTCATGAAGATCAGTCCAATCCACAAGTTGCCTATCTGGTACCCTCCATATTCTAAGCTTTGCATCAAGGGAGCCACTTATGAAGTAGTTATCATCCATGGGATTGAACCTTATGCAAGTTACTGCAAAACAAAACCAATCAAGATAGAATATAGATTGCAAAAATAATCAGTAAGACCCAACTCAGGAATCTGAGGAACGATACCGTAATCATTGTGAGCAAACAACTTTAGACAGGTCTTGGTTTCGATGTCCCATAATCTAACAGTTTTGTCCATTGAAGATGAAAGCAGTTGCTGCAAATACATTAAACCCCATATCAATTCAGTTACATGTTTCTGTAAGATAGTCTCTAAGAACCAAAATTCATGTCTTCATTAAGGTGGCAAGACTAGTCTCTAAGAACCAAAATTCATGTCTTCATTAAGGTGGCAAGACCTTGTCATAAATAATTCTTGCAATTAAAGAAGTTCAGATAAATGGGTTGAGGTAATAACCTGAGTTCTGGACCAAGACAAGTCCAAGACATCATCAAGATGACCATTGAAAGAACAGTATGGTTTCTCTGACAAGGAGAATACAGTTTCTGGCACATGAACATATTCTGGAATTGCATTCCCTTTCCTGTTAGAGGAACCCTTTTTCTTCTTCTTTTTCTCCGATGGAAGCGGTGTCACATCTCCCAAATTTGGGGTTGAACTACTCAATGATGGATGGAGTGGGGTCAAACCACCTTCATTCAACGACATGATCTCACATTCTTGCACTTCCCATACGTGAATGGTCTTGTCCTCACCACCACTAGCGAGAAATCTAGCATCCGTACTAAACTTGATAGTCCAAATCGATCCTTGATGAGCCTGTACCTCTTGACAGAAATGCAGTGCACTTAGCTCCTTATGCGATTTTCCTGTCTGCCGAACCTTAATCCACCCCGATGGTGAATTGTTGTTCTTGCTCGGTTTTGTCTCTGGTGTTACTGGAATCTCTTTATCAGCTGTCTTCGAAGCAGACATTGACATAGAATGAGCAACACCCTTAATATTCTTCAATATAGCAGCTCCTCTTCTCTTGCTCATTCTCAAGCTCTTTGAAAGATATGAATTTGCAGTCATCTTCCTATCATTTCCATCATCGCCATTCATCGTCGTTTCTCTTCTCATTAGCTCTTTAACAACAGGTGAATGCCCCACGCACTTTTCGAATTCCTCCATTGTTAACTGCTTTCCTGTTTGAACATCACTGAGCCTATTCCAAGCACCATCTTGACTATACTCATTAACGATGAACTCTTTACCCGTATCCAAGTTCTTTATTAAGAAAAAAGCGCCAAAACGACTATTGGATATCGCCGTCGTTAATCCACGACAATGCCTCGCCGTTGTTCCATTTCCTCCATCTTCATTTGCAACTCTGACCGAATCCTGATAGGAACACACTCTTGACTGCGATACGATGATCATAGAAGATGTCCTCGTAAGTCGTTGTTTTGAGACCAGACCTAGAACCTCTTCTTTCCGCCGCTTATCAACAGAAAACGCTTCTATATCACTATCTGACCGGGAACGTACAAGCACTGCTGGGGACGATGAAGTTGCCGGTTTCCCTCGTTTAACATCACCTTCTTGATGATGATGCTGATCCTTGCTATCGTTTTTTTCGGCTGAACCTTGACAACTCGCGATCTTCCTCGAAACCGCGCGAGTCAAGTCTTTGCTTGCCATTCTCAGAAGCTCTTTCTCTTCCGTCAACCCCATGCCTTGAAAGAGACGTTTACGTCTCTCCGTGATTGATCCAGGAGCAGCCATCCATATGTCGTAATCCGGAGAAATTCCGGCTGAGGCTGGGATAGACGCCGCGACGCCAAGGTTGCGGAACTCGGTGGTTGACATGGTGGAGGCAAAAGACATACGAGCGTCGTCGAAGTCGTTATCCTCGTCAGACCCAGAAGAAGCTAGGTCAAGAGGCACAGCCGATGACATTCGCTCGCTGGTCTCGAAGAACTGATCATCGTCGTCCATGTCGTTGTCCCCGAGAGCATCCCAGTTCATGGTCAGCGTTTTCTTGCGCTCCATGTTGGCACATTCGATGGCAGAAACAAAACACAAAGAAAATCAAGAAAAGTACATCAAAAAAGAGGTTTTCTTTTTCGTCTTCGGGAGTGTTCTTGTTCGATTTGACATTTTTTTTTAGGATAGCAGAGAAAATGGAATTGGAGTGGAAGAGAGGAAAAGAAGGGACGTGTTGAAGGGTCGTTACACGGACAAGCTTGTGTCAAAATAGAAGAAACGGTCAAACATGGTGTCATCAGTCATTCCTTAAACGACATGTCTTCACGTCTTTCGGACATATTTACTCGTAAAAGATCAAGATGGATCTAATTGCATGCATGTGTTTGTGGTCTTGTCAATTACTATTTTGCTAACATGCCATCTCCACTCATGTCTTGCCAACTACTTCCCCTGTTTTGTTTATTTATGAACATGCCTAGTTGATGCATAATTATGATTAAGATTATGTAGGTAGAAAACGAGATTATTGATAATAAATATTATTCAATTTCAATTAAATGATAATGAAGTTTTTTTATACTTGAAAATATGTCAAATGAAAACATTAAGTAAACCAAAGTTTTTAGTGGTTTTATAATTATTGCAACGATTTCGTAGAAATTCAGTTGGATATAACAACCACAACAACAAAAATTTCAGCGAAAGTTTGCTGATATGTAAGGTCTAAAAAGATTAATAATAGATAATCTTGCTCCTAAATGATAGAGAAACTATTTCCGATAAAAATTAAGAATGAAATTGATTTCACTAAAATATGTCGGGGTTAAAGTGGATGAAAGTTCCGATATTGAACACTACTAAAAGTTAGATAATGAATGCCACTAATGTTAGGCTCTAAATTAAATTATGGTGTTTGCCTAAAATGATTTATGATTTATGATTTATGCCTAAAATGATTTCATTTATATCCTTATGTAGGAAAGATTCGGTCTTTGATGGGGTTCAACATATGAAAATCAAATTATGGGGTTAGAATTTTGGATTTTGCACCATTTGTATGCATAATTATAAATACATGTGGACTTGTAAACTTATATTTGTTGAAGTAAATAATAGTATACATATTTTTGTTATAAAATTTAAGAATTTCATTAAAGTAACCTATTTTTTTTGCGGTCTATATCATCTAACATAAAAGTATAAGAACTAATATATAAATATATGTGTAAAATTCTCGGGGTTTAATTACCAATTAATTATGAACTAAATTGGTAACTACACCCATAAGTTTTATAAAATAGGTGTGGTCCTTAATTGACATATCTTAATAATCTAAACATTTTTTTTAGTTTGACAACGGCTCCTATCTACAGTATTGTGGAAACTCGGGTTACTTTCCACTAATAATAGCAAATTCACCTTTAATACTATTGCCTAGCTGATAGAGTGTGAACGATTGTAATGAAAAATTACACAAGGTAAATTTTTAAGAAAGACTAGAGGGGTTACAAACGATCCTACTTAAAATTCAACTTCCTAGACAGAATTTTTCTAGACATCTAATTTGATATCACAATAATTCACTACAACTATACCCGACAATACCTATTAAATAGACAAATAAAGAGCATCAAAATTTAACGAGGCTTGACTAATTATGCCTACTTCCTCGAACACTATTAAGTCAATATTTCACTATTTTCTGGAAATAATGCAAGTGAATATTACAAAAGGAGAGAAGGAATTTTTGTCTTAAGGAAAGACAATTTTGGCATGATCAAAAACAAAAAGGAGGAGGGTTGTTTTATAAGTAAAACAACCTCCCACAAATATATAATTTATCAATGTGAGATTGTGGGATGATCACAATATTTGACTACTCAACAGAAAAAATATGGTGACTATGTTCTTAGGCTGCATGGAATTGGACTTTGCATTAAGAGAACCACATCCTGCACCTCTTATAGCTCAAAGCTTTCTTGAGAATGGATCACTCTAACCATGTAAGTCTTATAATCATGAAAAATGTAATCCCAGATATAGACGGAGCTACGTGGGGCCCATGGTGCATTGGGCCTCCAACATTTAAAAAAATTAAATATTTTTATTTTTAATATAT
>JANZLH020000071.1:840522-851694 GCA_026770325.2 Erythroxylum fimbriatum
TTATGCTTCCACCCTATCTTCCCATCGCCACAAGTTTGATTCTCGTGCAAGGCAGTGTGTCTGTCTTGGTTATAAACCTCATGTTAAAGGTTATCTTCTACTTGATACAGATTCTCGAGCCATATTTGTCTTCAGAAATGTAACTTTCCATGAAACCATCTTCCCCTTTTCTGATCAACCCACATACAATTCCATTTCCCCCCTCGATTACTTGAGCTTGACACTACCTATGATGATCCTTCCCCATCACATCCTCCACCTTGTCAACCACCACCACCTTCTTCCTCCTCTCGTCCACAAAGAAACCGAAAACAATCAACCCGTTTACAGGATTATCACCGCTATAATGTCACAGCTGCTACCAATCATCCAGGTACACCTCATTCCCTTACTTCATTCATTTCATATAAACATTTATCACCATCGCACCTGCATTTTACTCTTGCTATATCTGCATCCATTGAGCCTAAAACCTATAAACAAGCTAGTAGACAGCCACAATGGAACGAGGCAATGCAGGCTGAGATTAAAGCTCTTGAAGAGAATAATACCTGGACCTTAACTACATTACCACAAGGTAAAACACCAATTGGTTGCAAGTGGGTGTTTCGAATTAAGCATCGAGCTGATGGATCAATTGAACGTTATAAAGCTCGATTGGTTGCCAAGGGTTATACACAAACTGAGGGAGTTGATTATTTTGATACATTTTCTCCTGTTGCAAAGGTCACAACTGTCAGACTTCTTTTAGCTTTGGCTGCTTGCAACAACTGGCATCTTCAACAACTGGATGTCAACAACGCCTTTCTTCATGGTGATCTCAATGAAGAAGTATACATGCTACCACCCCCTGGTTTTGCACCTTCTGATTCTACCAAAGTTTGCAAACTGCAAAAATCTATCTATGGTTTAAAGCAAGCAAGCAGACAGTGGTTTTCCAAGCTTACCACTGCATTACTTACCCTTGGTTATACTCAGTCTACTGCTGATTACTCTATGTTTGTGAAGAAGCATCAAGATGCCTTTACAGTACTGCTTGTATATGTCGATGACATCATCTTGACTGGTAATTCCCTCACTGAAATTACTACTGTTAAGACTCATCTTGATAGCGAATTTAGAATCAAAGACCTTGGAGAACTTAAGTACTTTCTTGGCCTGGAAGTTGCTCGAACCACTGCTGGAATTCATCTTTCACAGAGGAAGTATGCTTTGGAAATTTTGCAAGATTCTGGTTTTATGGACTGCAAACCTGCCAAGACTCCATTAGCAACCAAATCAACATACAAGCTCACATCTGATTCTGGTGAAATTCTTCAAGATATCACTTCTTATCGACAGCTTGTAGGGAAACTAATCTATTTGACCTCAACTCGTCCAGATCTTGCTTTTGCAGTACAACAACTGAGTCAATTCATGGATAAACCGACTGATAAACATCTACAAGCTGCTCATCGTGTTCTTCGATACTTGAAAGGCTGTCCTAGCACTGGTTTGTTTTATCCAGCTTCCTCTTCTACTGATCTTCGAGCTTTCAGTGATTCGGATTGGGCTGGTTGCCCTGAATCTCGACGATCCATCACTGGATTTTGTATTTTCTTGGGCAATTCATTAATCAGTTGGAAAGCCAAGAAGCAACCGACTGTCTCGCGTTCATCCTCTGAAGCAGAATACAGGGCTTTGGCTTCAACAGTTTGTGAAGTTCAATGGATACATTATCTTCTCAATGATCTTGGTGCTCCTGTTGTACGTCCAACTTCTTTGTTTTGTGACAACAATTCTACCATTCAGATTGCAAACAACCCCACCTTTCATGAACGCACCAAACATATAGAAATTGACTGTCACATCGTTCGAGACAAAGTGACAAAGGGCATTGTGCACTTGATGCCTTGCAAATCCAGTGATCAACTAGCAGATCTTTTCACCAAGTCTCTTGCTGCTCAACCATTCCGTGAAAATGTTAGCAAGCTGGGAATGCTAAATATACATTCACCAGCTTGAGGGGGGCTATTAGCAGTTATTATATTGATTATGTAATTAATTTGGTCAATTGTACAGCCTGTAGCTAGCTATTTTTTAGGCTCTTTTTATTCTTCACAACTTGTATATATACCTTTGAAAATGAATCAAATAAACAACGGAAAATCATTTTCCACACCTCCCGAAAACACAACACTTCTCCAATTAAAGGATCCTTCCAACCTGGCATAAGCATCATCTTTCCTGCACAGTTGAAACCATTACAATCCCGGATCACCATTCCTAAGCCATAGAATCCTGAAGATAAAAGCGCCACATCCACATTGCACTTAAAGTGGGTCAGTGGTGGGGCTTTCCATTTGGGATGAGATGGTGGAGTCTTTGCGGATGTAAAACTGCGACGGTGTTGAGCAGATTGCCATTCTAAAAGTGTGTTGGTGGCTCGATGAAGAATGCTGGATGGGTTTTGGTGTTTTTGCTTCCAGACAACTTCATTGCGTGAACTCCAAAGACTCCATAAAATCATACACATTTCCTCTTCTTTTCCTTTGGGACCACCGGTCATAATAGAAGCAATCCAGGCATATATGGTTTCCGTATGCGACACGTGCCAGTTCACCGAATGCATGCGCCAAACAGAACATGCCACAACACAATGGAGAAATATGTGGTCTTCAGTCTCTTGAGCTTGTCCACATAATGGACAATGATCCTCAATATCAATATGTCTCTTTGTCAGATTTGCTCTGCAAGGGAGAGCCTGTCTCAACATACGCCAGAGAAAGAATTTGATTTTACCTGGAACTTGCAATTGCCAAAGTTTCTCCCAGGGAAAACCATCGTCTCTTAGAGCCAGATCCCCAGCCTCCATGCCCATGCGATATCCTTCTTTCACTATATACTCACCTTTAGCGTTCCGAATCCACATCCACTCATCCTTGAGTCCCGAGAAGCTGATAGGGATTTGGAGAATAAGGTCAGCATCTCGTTGATCAAACGTTGCCCTGATCTTGTCTGCATCCTACCGCTGATCATGAATAAGATCTGACACGTATTGTAACTGCATTCTGGGTGGTGTTTGTATATACGGGTCCTCCTCATCTATTAGCCATGGGTCCCTCCATATATGAATTTGTTGTCCATCACCTACTCGTCGTCGGCAGCCAGGAATGAGAATTGTCTTAGCCTGATGTATGCTTCTCCATACTTGACTCGGATTGTTTCCCAATTCTGCTGAAAAGAAATCGGTCTTTGGGAAATACCTAGTTTTAAGAATGGTTGCTGCAGTTGATTCCGGGTAATTAGGTTAACAATTAAAATCTTGAACCGTCTAATTTTTCGGTTCGATTTTTAATTTTTTGGTTTGATTTACTCAAATAAATCTTGTTGACAAAAATCGATCAGTTTATTAATCAATCGGTTAATTTTTATAAATTAATAAGTTCTTATGAATTAAAATAAATAAATAAATTTTATTTAACAATTTTTTTCAATTAAAATTTTAAATTCTTTAATAGTAAGAACTAATCTTTTTAATTATTTTTTAAATTTTAAATTTTTATTTAAAGTGTAAGCGAGTTCACGACAGTTTAACATTGGTTAAATATTTTAAACATTTTTTAGGGTTTAACTTTCCGATTGTTTTTATAACATTTTTAATTTTTATGCATTAATGTTTGGTAAATTAATTAATTTTTATTATATAATAAAAATTCCATAATCCCAACAATTAACTAGATTAAGATTAAGGTCAACCCAATGGTCCAAGAACATTCGGTTCAGTGACGATAGGTGCTCCACTTCTTCAAACTAAAACTAAATCCATAAGAATGCAGCCGTCACCGTTACTCCCCGTTATACGACCCGGTTCACAAAAGCCTCACCAAATGACCAAAACGCGAAAGAGCGCCAGAAAGTAGAAACTCTTAGTAACGGCAGTTAACGGAGACGGAGGTGCGAATGTATTCGTTACATATGAATCCATCTTCTCTCTCACTCTTCATATTATATATTCTCTTGTATCTCTCTCTCTGTTTCAACGGGAGTGGATTTTTGAAGCTAAAGCACTTGGCTTTCGTGTGTTAATCTCAGAAAAGCCCTTTGTTTTATCTTATAGGCTCAAAAGGGTCTGTGTTTGTGTCCTTTTCTTAATGAGCTCCACTCCAATTCCCGCCATTTCTATACAAGCAGTGGTTAGTTTCTATTGAGTTTCATATGTAGAAGGCTATGGTTTTCGGAGAGAAACTTGTATCACTCTTATGCTTGTTCTCTGTTTTACATTGATTTGGTCATGGAACCTCTCAGTTCTTGAGTCTTAAGTAGCTCTGATTGGATAAAAGTTCCAGCTTTCTTGATCATATACTTAGAATTATATGTCGTTTTCTGATTTTGTCGGTTTCTTTCGATCCAGTTATTGATTTTGAGATCTGGGTTTTGCTCCTTTTTTGTTGGAATGTTTAGGAATTGATATGTATGCCACAAGTTGGGGGTTTAGGGTTACAACGGTCACTTTTTCGTTTGATTTTGTTGATGTATTTGTTTGATTTAGTTATGCTTCCCTTGTTGATTAGGATTTTGGGTTTTGAGATGATTGTAGAAGGAGATGAATGTGCTGAAGATAGAGGAGTTTTGCCTTGAAAATAAGCAATCGTTGGCTGCCTCAAGCTCTTCTCTCTCCGAAGGTATTAGCAGCGCAATCATCAAGTCTCCACGAGTATGTAGTCCAGCCACAGCATCGCCAACTCATAGGTTGCCAGCAGCTTACTTGTTTTCGCGCTTTTAACAGTTATTTCCGTTCTAGATATACCTTTATTCTGTTTCTGGTTGGGCATTTAGAGAGCTTGTATTGGATTTTGAGGCATATCCATAAGCTTGCCTCTTATTTGATTTGTTTACTGATAATATCCAATTGGATTATGCAGGAGAACTACTGGACCAATCAGGCGCACAAAAGGTGGCTGGACTCCGGAGGAAGTTAGTGGTCTTTTACCTGATTTTGAATATATGCCCGTCACTTACTGTCTCATTGACTTGGAATTTGTTCACCTCATTCTCAACTCTGTTGTTCTGGGGTAGATTTGTTGTTAATAATTCTCATGTCTGCCCTTCAGATTAGAGTCTAGATCTTTCATGAGTATCTAGATTAGAAATGACTTGATAATTCTTTTTATGTAAACTGGCCTTTTTCTATAGCATGTACTTATGCCAGCTGTTCTCATTGGCCATTGTTTCCTGCCATTAATCTGTTTCTTTGTTGCTAAAAATCTCTTTTACTTCATCACAGGATGAGAAGTTAAGAAATGCAGTTGCAGCGTTTAAGGGGAAGAGCTGGAGAAGAATAGGTTTCTCTCTTACTTCAAAAACACATTTGCTACTAGTTTGTAACCCTGCCTTAGTTGTGGGACATGGAGATCGATATTCTGAAAATTGTAGTTCTGATATGATTTTTCCTTTGAGTGATACAAAGGCCATTCATGACAGTGAACAAGTCTGTCCTGCTTAAGTGCTTCTTGTTAGATGTTGGGATTAATTCACTTCATATGGAGTGCTGATTATGACATTCAATGATATTTATTAAGGTGTAGATTCAGTGGATACAGAAAGTATGGTGAAGATTTAGGCCATTTCTCTCCTTAGGATTGACTTCTTTCATTATTTGTGCTATGGAAATTGATGATATTTTTAAAAATGTGCAGCCATGTCTCTGTTTATAAGCTTAATTAGGAACATAATTAAATTAACAGCAACGCTTCTTTCTTGCAGGCTTAGGAACATAAAGTATTTTTGGTTATATTCCATCTGGGAGATTTATTCTGTTTTTATCTTAAATAAGAAAAGGATCTTGCATCTTCATCTTATGTCAACATGGAAGATGCATGTTGTTTAAGCAGCTTAATACTAATTTCAATTTACATGGCTTTGCTTGTAAGAATATTGTCCTAATTTATTTGGTCAATCTTAGATTTATGTTTTATTATGTAGCGGAGTATTTCCCTGATCGATCAGAAGTGCAATGTCTGCATCGATGGCAGAAGGTTCTCAATCCTGAACTTGTTAAAGGACCCTGGACTCAAGAGGTTGGTGCTTTGTCCCACCGCTTTGACATGATATTCTATTTTATTTGATGTGTTTCAAATTAAAAACTATGTTTTTTCTAATCTTCAGGAGGATGATAAAATTATTGGACTAGTTTCAAAGTATGGACCCACAAAATGGTCTGTTATTGCAAGGTCTTTACCTGGTCGCATAGGGAAACAATGCCGAGAAAGGTAACCAAATAAATATGAACATTGTCCTTCATCTGCTTAAGTGGTCCGATTCTTGAAATGTTAAAAATTTTATGGAGCTAACGATCCTTCTACCTTTGTAGGTGGCACAATCATTTGAATCCAGATATACGGAAAGATGCTTGGACGTTGGAGGAGGAATTGTTACTCATGAATGCTCATCAGACGCATGGAAATAAATGGGCTGAAATAGCTAAGGTTTTACCTGGAAGGTACTAATATTTCTTTAGGGAATTTAGTTTCTGAAGTGACTTATCATTGAGATTTCCACTTTACAAGACTTGTTGCTTTTTCCTCAAAAATAAAACCCGATTTTAACTGAATTTTTGTTACATAGGACGGACAACTCCATAAAGAATCACTGGAATAGTTCCTTGAAAAAAAAATTGAACTTCTACTTGGCTTCTGGAAAACTTCCTCCTGTTCCTAAAAATGTTATTCAGAATGGTCCAAAATTTGTGAATAAACCTGCCTTGATGGAAACAACTAGGGAGCCATCTTCTGCTGCTGCACAAACTTCATCAGGAACTACTGATGTTTATAAGCTGGAAACTGATGGCAAAGATTTAGATATGGCAGCTTCGTCAAGTGGACTTCCAAATGAGTCTACTGATTCTGAAGGTATTGAATGTAAACCTTGGCCATCTCATGTCGCTACTTGCTACCGTCAACTAGAATTGCCGGAAAAATGTCAAAATGGTGAAAGGAATTATGGGATTGGCGAAGGCAAAGTTAAGTCTCAACTGCAATTTGAGACTCCACCTTATGGTTCACTATACCATGAGCTACCACAAATAGAAACTTGTGTTCCACCAGAGTTGGATCATTTAAATAGACATCATCCTCAACAGGAGTACAATTCTAGCCCAGCTTCATCTCCTCTCAATTTCTCTACTCCACCTAGTACAGAAAGTAGCAGTTTAAGTGTACAAAGCCCGGAATCTGTATTACGATTAGCAGCTAAGAGCTATCTCAACACTCCGTCCATATTTCGGAAGAGAAAGACCGTATCTCAAGTGTCTGTTCTTCCTGGTAACATTGAAAAAGCCTGTAAACAAATGGTTGACAACACTTTACATTTTTCTGATGAAAATGCAAGGTTCCAGATTGCTTCGACTGGGTTTCAAGATGAAAGTTCTGATGAGGCTTGTCAGGATGATGACTCCATGATTCCTAATGGCAAGGCATTTAACGCATCTCCTCCTTATCAGTTAAGATCCAAAAGAACTTCCATCTTTGTGGAGAGGCAACTTTCTTTTACTTTTGACAAAGAGAAGCACTAAGTAACAAACCAGAAAGGACATCTTTGTAAGGATACACTCCTCGTGCCCATGATTGTTCAGTTTCAGCAAAGATGGGGGTTGGCTTAGTTTATAACCAGTAAGTTATAACTTTACCAGCAATTTTAGCCGTAATAATTTTCCTTCCCATTTCTCTTCAAAGTGTTGATTTTTTGCATTTTCTCATACTTTGATGTTCCTTTTTAGTTATTATGGAGATGTAAATGACGTACGCGTTGGTTTTCTATTGGCAATATTTTGCATTAGGAAGAATACACATCGAACACTCGGGATATACACATCGAACACTCGGGCTTCGTGTTTTTGATAAAAGAGTCAATGTTTGATCGATTCTAGCTTAATTTGTTGATTATGAGTAATATTTAAAAAATTGGACCGCAAGTTAAGCCGATAAAACAAAAGATTTAATGTTTAAAGATTCAACCGTTATTAGATCGTCTTAAAATTGGCTAAATATTGAATAAAATTAAAGAATTTAAACAGAAAAACTGACACAACTAACCTCAACTTTCTTGAATTTCTTAATACTAATTCTATACATTGCTTGTATGCTAAGAAATCAACTAAACTGTTTTTCTGGATTTCTGAGACATTACTTTTACAAATATCCATCATGTTTTCTCTGTAAAATTGACCATCAAAAACTATTTATCTTGAAAAACTCAATGCTCTTCATTATTAAACTACCAAAATGGGTTCAATGATGGAACTTGTCTGGCACCACCTAAAACTATTCAATCCTCCACCAATCCCTCTCAACCAGTTTCGAATCTGCCTATGAAGAGTGGTTTAGCAAAGATCATATGTTTCTTTCATGGCTTCTATCTTCTCTCATTAAGGAAGTTTTCCCCTATATCATCGGTCTTGATTCCTCTTCTACTCTTTGGCAAGCCTTAACTCACACGTTTGGAGCAGTCCCCCAAAACAGGCAACTACAACTCAACATTGAGTTACAAGAACTCAAGAAAAACGATTTATTTGTTTCTGAATATCTTCACAAAGCTAAAAGTCTCTCTGATCAATTGAGTTTTTCGGGAAGAACACTCACAACAGCAAAGTTCAATGCTCTTGTCTATCGTAACATTGGTAATGAATATCATGGCATCATCACCACCCTCAACCTTCGACCTGACCCTGTTCCATTTCATGAGTTATTTGGCCATTTGGTTGCCCATGAAGTTCTTGTCAACAATTTACACAAAATTTCATACGCTAATGCTGCAACTAAATCAATCTCTGCTCTTGTATCAGGTCACTCTGCTCCTGCATCGAGTCACTCTATTATTCCACCACCATCCACTCCACAGAGGTCTCCTTCTCAATCTCATTCCAGGCTTTCCAGAGGCCCTTGCTAGATTTGTGAACTGTGTAATCATACAGCAGATAGGTGCAGGCGTCGTTATGCTCCTCCTCAATGCTCAAGCAAATCAAATCTCTTATAGTGGCTTTGATCCGTCTCCACCTCCATATCCTGCTGCTTCATCTCAACCACTTCCTTGTTTCCAGACACGGCAACTAACTACCATGTTACTCCAGACGTCTTCACTCTTTAGATTCCACAAGAATACTCTGGTAATGACCAACTCCATGTAGGTAATGGCCAAGGGCTTCCAATTGTTCACACTAGTAATGCTTTTCTCCCTTCTACTAACAGTCCTTTAGCTTTAAAACAAGTTTTACATGTCCCTCATATTGTCAAGAACCTCCTATCTGTTCAGAAATTTACTGCTGATAATTCTTGTTTCTTTGAATTTTGGCCAACCCATTTTGTTGTTAAGGACCAACTTACCAATAGAATTCTTCTTGATGGCAAGAGTGAGCATGGAGTCTATGCTTTGCACCCCACCTCCCTCAAATTGGCCATGGCTGGAGAAGTTCCCTCTCTTCAAGCAGCAAAAGGGCTTTTACTTACATCCAAACGTTGAGGGTTTCATTGTGCCAGCGAAAAATGCTAAAAAAACCTTTCTTTGAGAGGCCAGTTGGCTCTGTAGTAGCCAAGTATGAACTCATTGTCCTTCATATAATCTGGTAGCTCTTGAAAAGACACAATACCATACTTTTTGTCTTTATTTGGTTTCTCCTGATCATCTTTTCCCTTCTTGTCGACAATTCAGACTCAGGAGAAGTAAGCCTTTTGTTATGACTAACTTGGACATCCATTCTCTTCACTTTCCTTTTCGAAGCCGAGCCATTAACAAGCAAAGTTTTCCACTTTTCTGATATGCGTATACACCTTTCGGTGGCTATGTGGTTGATATAGAGAGGATGGTCTTTGTCTGTTTAGATAAGGGATGATTAACGTCCAACTGTACCAACTATAACACGCCATTAGTGGACTCTTAACAATAATTTTCTCCTACAATATAATTTTTTATGGTTCAGTTTGGTCTGCCATTAAGATCCATGTATGTTACCATATATAGATAATAGATGAACCAGAATAAAAAATAAAACTTCAACAGCTCCACGTGCAAGAAGTCTCCAGAAGCTAGCAAGCAATCACAGGATCAGTATGGGCTTAATGGGTTAATCAATGATCTGAATTTCGTTCCGTTCCGGATGGTTCCGGCCGGAACGTACCGTACCGGTCGGAATCCGGAACAGAATCGACCACCATAGTACCGGCCTAAAATATCGGCCGGTACCGGTGGTTTCCGGTCGGTACCGGCCGATACCGCCTGTACCGGAAAGTACCGTAAAAAACAGAAACTTTAGGGACTTGTTTGCAATTTTAAAAAAACTAACCCTAAATTCCTAATTTTTCTCCCCCAACCCGACTTCTTCTTCTTCACGATTCCACTCTTCTCTCTTAAGCTTTTTGTCCTCTCATCGTCTCATCTCACCGTCGCCGCCTCTCTCCTCTTCTCACAGTCGCCGGCTCGCCGCCTCTTTCCTCTTCTCGCCGTCGCGTCTTCTCCTCTTCTCCTTCAGTCATCGCGAGTCGCAACATCGTCTCATCCTCCTTTGAAGACATCAAACTTGGCGATGCTTCCTCCTCCACCGGCCACCACCTCCTCCATGTGAAGCCAACGCACCATCGGAGACACGTCTGAAGTCACCGGAGACGGGTCCACACACTGACCCGTCTCACCTCTCCTGCTTACCGCACCAGTCACCACCGCACCGTAGATCTTTTATTTTTTACCCGATTGCATGCCTATGTTTTGTATGGGTGTCTTGTACTCTTTGTTGGAAATTGTCTTTTGTTTGAGTAATCCAACGTGCTTTTAGCCTTTCAGATGTTAAATGTAGTGAGTAACCCAAGACCATTTGATTAAATGTAATTCAATTCTACATTGGAATCCGACGGGCTATCAGAGATTTAGAGACCATTTGTCCATTTGGCATTTGACCATTTGTTGTTAAAAAAGGCAGAAAAAGTTGTCAGAATCTTAGAATGCTTTTTTTTAATTCTTATAAATAATTATTTTAAAATTTACGAAAATAAATATTAAATAATTCAATATTATTAATATAATAATTCAAATTGTTTTGGAATGAAATTTTCACAATTTTAAAATGGATTTTTTAAAGTTGATAATTTGAAATTGATGAATTGAAGTTGAAGAATACCGTAGGTAAGTAATTTATGTTATTTTGTT
>JANZLH020000071.1:873158-886672 GCA_026770325.2 Erythroxylum fimbriatum
AATTCAAAATTGTAAAATAAATATTGCAACAATTATCAAATAATCAATGAATTACATCTACTATTCTTATTATACTATAAGGGCATTTCCGTCATTAACACTATTTTATGTTCTGTCCTCGGCAACCAAACACATTTTTGTACAAGGACAAAGACAATTATATATGTTCTGTCCACCACAACCAAACATCTTACTGTCTTCAATTCTTGTTCTGTTCCGTCCTGCCCTGTTCCGTCTCGTTCCGTCTCTGTCTGTTGAAGACGGTAATCAAACACAGCGTTAAGAACGGTGTCTTGGAGACCACAAAGCCAAGAAAATGTCACCAGTCTAGAGATACACTTTGATAGTGAAGCAGTCCTGTGGTTTTTTGGCATCAGAACCACCAAATTAAATCATCTTCAAATGAAATAACTGGTATGAAGAATCCTTATTCCTTACAACTATGATCAAAGGAATATTTGCAGGAATCATGAAGTTAGAAACTTAAGGACTGTGTCTTGGAGACCACAAAGCCACCAGTCTAGAGATACACTTTGGTAGTGAAGCAGTCCTGTGGTTTTTTTGCATCAGAGTCACTAAATCATCTTCAAATGAAATAACTGGGACGGAGAATCCTTGCAACTATGATCAAAGGGATATTTGATGGCTTATGAGATTTAGACATTACTCCAAGCCTCTGAACATATTAAGTAGTCATTTCAATTTAGATTAGGGATCCTTTTTCTCCATAAAGTTTGTCAACATTATCCTAAAATAGTAACAATCGAGGACACAACTAATACCAACTCAGGCTCGAACCCTTTCATGTCCAACTTGGAAGTCTCGTATTTGAATACATACAACTATGATCAAGAGATTTTGATAGTCATTTGTTAAAAAATTTAGACTTTGTTCCATATGAACATAAGTCTCAGCAAATTTACGAAGGATATATATTTGCATGCAATGTTCTTCTTCAGTTCTTCGTGTGGGTCTGAAAATCTCGAATTTTATGCATAACTTCAGCTTCATTATATATGAGCCGACAACTGTTCTAATAAGGGCATGCTAAACCACCAAGAAAGCTCCCCTATCAATGTCATGGGCGTTCTTCTACCTTGAAAAGGAGTTTGGACTTGACACCAAATCTTGTTACTTAGTTTGAGCGTTTGAAGTCAGTAAATTATCTTATGAAAAATGAAAAGCCTGAAATAATAGTACTGTTTCGAGTTTTACGCCGTATCTATAATCAGTAACAAGAGCCTTAGTTACGCGTCCAGAATCGAACGTAAAGAGAAATAAATGAAAAAAATGTAGAAAATATTTGATTTTTATTTCGTGACTTTAAACGAACTTTTCGAAGTTGAAACGATCCCCGTTCCATGACATCGTTTACTAGAGTTGCTCATCATCTCTGGGTTAACGCATTTCTGCAACTTTCTCAACACGTCAACTACTAAATGAGTTACAGTATCCAAATGTTCATGATTTGTTTTTCAGCAGCTAAAGAGCTTAATTATATATATATATAACATCCATATCGGGCCTCCTAATCAAAGGTCTAATACATGTTCGCTGGACTTTAACCTATTAACTCAGACTCTTTATTGGGTTAATTTATTATTTTAATTTGATTATTTTTCATTAAGATTATATTGTAAACCCTAATTAAAGCTAATGAATCTAACTTTAAAAAACAATCTAAATTAATCCTAATTAAACTAATTACCATAGTTTCTAAATTCCTAATTTAATCTTTTTTTTCATAGTTTTCTTGTTCACACAAACAAGTAACAACCTCACTAAAATTTTCGTGACAAGTTTCTTCATTTTTTTAATAATAAAACTAATCACAAGTCTTGCATGTTAGAAAATTGGAACCAATCCGATCATGAGCATAGTAGAATAAGTACAAAATTTTTTTAGATTTTTCGAAAGTTAATGTTACTTTAAAATTTATAACATAATTAATACACAAACATAAGTATAAACATAAATCTTATCTTATTATGTAACTTAATTATTTTCTTGTTGTTTCCCTAAAAAAATTTTTAATAGTTCGTCTTAACTATTGTAGCTTCGTATATATCCAATCTCTAATAATATCCACAAAAATGTATTAAGAGAACTTACAACTGGTGTAATGAGAGTCAAGCAAAAAATGCTAGTTCCTCTAGACCTGAACTTATTTATAATAGAGTTTGGATCTTTCCATGACTTAGTATAAATAGAATTCTAATTTCAATTAAATATTAATTGAGTCCAAACAAAATGTAATATTTTATATTGATCTTCATTTATTAATATCTCATATTTAATTTCAAAACTTCTCAAATTTATAATTACGTCTGATCTGATTAAAATACATTTATCTCTCTCCAACTATTCTTTATATGTGACCTATAAGGTTCCTAAGTATGAGGCAATGAATATAAATTATAACCTTAAATTATATTCAAGATCACCCAAATATTATAAATGTCAAAGTAGCTTTAACCAACCTCTTTATGCATATTTTTTCATATAATTCAATCCTTTTATTACACAATATTTTGATTAAACATAGAGTAAGGAAATAATGTTTATTCTATTTGAGTCCAATTATTTTAGTTCTTCACTAAATAGTAATCGTCGATTCAATTAGTGATCTTTGAAAACTATTCTCAAGTTATCACTCCACCTTGGCCAATAATTTCTCGAATTAATACTAAATAAGATTAAAGAACAATCTCTCTAATCACTTTAAGGTAGGTCAATCCTAATTGAGATAAAGAACAATCTCTCTAATCACTTTAAGATAATAAATCATATATTGATCACTCAACTATCTTCATATAGTTTATGATATATCTAATGACTACCGATTGAGTTACCTTTAACTAAGATGGCTATAAATAATATCAAAATATAGTAATCCTTATATGAGATACTTTTGAATCTCATATCAGGTTAGCTTAGTGAACTTGTTCTCTAATAAGTACTCATATATTTGTTTAAGTATCTTCATAATTTAATTTATAAAATTGACTATGTTCTTCATAAAGAAGAAACATAAAATGTGTTAGTTATTTTACACTCTATTAATATTAAATCTCAAGAAAACAACGACTTGAAATAATTCAAGAATAATATATAAATATAATATGAATCTCATAATTATGATTTCATCATAATCTTTTTGTAATATATATTTATTCCATGGACTTTATCATATATATATATATATCTAAATGTGTATTATATAAAGAATATCTTTAAATAATTATATCACTCAACTACAACTAACCAATTGGTTATTTGAATAAAACAACAATCACCAACTTGTATTAAGTCAATCGTTTAAATATCTTATAGTATAGCATATCATCATATGATGATCACATTATTGCTAGGACAGTGGTTTAGTAAGAGAACTCTATATAAAATTCTACACAGTGAATACTTGCTTGAACCTTTCAACTTTCTTCTCAATTATTGTCATAATTAATAAAAATTTTCTAAATACATACTTAAATCTTTGATGAGACCTTAATGTCCAATAGGTCTAATGTTCTATAGTATATTACTATCTGAGCAATATAAGGAACTTTACTAAGTTCATTAGAGAACTTCTTAATCCAAATAATCGTTTTCACTAAGTGAAAAATATATTATGGCTTGATTAGCAATTAATACTATATTGAAAGCTTTTTAATCTCAAAATGATAGTTCTAAGTAAAGTATACCTTAAGTAGGACTTACTTCTAAAGTCAATATTTATATAACTTTGAACTTAAATATCAACTCAAATTAGAATATGGATATTTTTAATACTTCATAAGTATTAGATATTTCAAATACTAGGCATCCTTAGTACATTATTTGAGACTTGGACTAGAATAGATAAATAACTTTCGTATCTACCTCTATAGACCTAATTTCTATAATTAAGTTGTTACTTTCTATATCCAATAAAAGTTGCTCTTAGGCTATCATATATTCAACAATTGAAAATATGAAATTTGTCCCCTATAAGTGGTATGTCTCTATACGCTCCTACTGAAGAATACAACTATATTCACACTAACCTTCTTACAAACATGATAAATCCACAATCACATCTAAAATAAATTCTTTGAATTCATCATAAAAGTCAATCTTTCAATATCTTATAATCTTCAATTATATCTTAAATGTATAAATAAATGCACTAGTTGCAATTAGATGTATTTTCATGAAATTTGAATTTTTCAAAATTTATCTTAATCCTACTACTTATCTTGAGAATCATTCTCTTATAAGTATTCATTAAAAAAAATATTTTGATCATCAAGGCCCGTAGGATTATATTCAACCTATTTGGTATCTCATAATGTTTTGTTACTCAATATGAATAACATTAGTACTAGCCCATTATAAGAGTGCAATTGAAAAAAATAATAATTTAGTTCTAAATGGATAGTACATGCTTCAACTAAGCATTACATCACTAAATCATTAACTTCATCTCTTTTAAAGTATTACTATTTCCTATTTAATATCAAGAATTGTTAATTGACCTAATTGGAACTATTAAAGTTGTTATACTAGGCTTAACTATAAAATAAATAAATATTACATTTTACAATCTCTTATATTTCCTCCTTCCACAAATTTATAATGTTATGAAATAAATGTGATCATTTACTTCACACTTGAAGGCACTTTGACCAAACAATTATTTTGAAATTTATTCCTTTTCATAAGGAAACAGTTGGAATCACTTACTCCCTTTGTAAATTCAGACTCACCATTAGATAAATTTGTTATTACCCTTTTACTATAATAGTGCACTTAATACTTTATTATAAAAGATAATGCCTTTCCTTTAGATAATTGTTAAATGACCCCCTTTTTTCACTCTTTTTTTAGTTTTTGTTTCTTTTTTATGCTTAATTAAAATGATAAATTTTGTATAGTTAAGACTTAAAATTTATAATAAAATATAAATTAAAATTTTATTTAATTGAGAATATTTGTAATAAAAATTAAAGAATAAAATCATGTTTATTTTACTAAACTATTTTTTAGTTATTCTTTTTATATAATTATATTTTACAATGTTATACTAAATGATTTCTTAACACATCAAATTTTATTTTTAAATTAGTCTAAAAATAATTTAATTTATTCATCATTATTATTAAAATAATAATTTATAATTTATAATTATTATGCATCAATTTTATATAATAAAAGTCTTATGACAACTCAGTTTCACATACTTAAAAGGAAACTTTTGATAGAGGCTACATCATTCATTTGCTAATAATTTGAAATAAATAGTTTGAATTTTTATCAACTCATGAATTATTCAACCTAAGAATCAATCAATTTAAATGTACTAGGTTATAAAATCAGATCCTTTTATATATGATAATAAAATATATTATTATTAATAAGTAATTCTAAAATTATTATTTCTCAAAAAAAAATTCTAAAATTATTAATAACGGAGAATCATAAATAATCCTTAATAAAGTTACATTTCAAATATCTTAAATATGTGAAAAGTAATATTAATAGAAATAAGGATATAGTTGTTATTTTAAATTTATATTATTATAATTTTTGAGACATATTTGATGTAAAAGGAAAAATTATATAACAAAACATATTGAAAGACTATTTTATAATTTTATAAAATTAAAAGACTATTTTATAATTTATAAAATTATTCAAAAGAGTATTCAGTAGTAATCGGTACCAGTAATGTATCGTACCATAACTAAATCAAGTACCAAGTCTGATACGTATTCTGTGGGCATCTCTCAATCTGTTTCATATGAAACAAAAGTGTTATTAGGATTAGGGTGATAACAGAGTGGTGTTAGTGGTCATTCAATATGATATCTGCAAAACAATGGTCATTTTTTAAATGCAGTTCCTTTGAGTTGGGTTAAATGGTTTTGCAGATTTTGCAGAATGAGGATAAGAACCAATTTCCATATAGACATTTGGCACAAAGATGATAAGGGAACTTCAATATGGGGTAAGATAATAAATTCATACCTAACTTACTAATAAATTGGTTGCTATACCTGGAGAAGAATACCTGATATGGTCAGATTTTCTGAAAAGAATTCATTTATGTGTCTTGGAGAAACCACCTTAGTAAATGCATGTTAGTTATTGTGATGCCAGATTCTCTGCTATATATCTGCTTCTTGTTCCATTGGTGAAACAACAATTACATTTGCAAATTATCTGTCTTGTTCCTTTCTATATGCCTCTGAATTCTCCTTCTCTTCATCTTCCTGCTGTTTTAATGGCAGCGCTCTTGTTTCTTGACTATCTTTGCAGGTTCCGAATGTTTCGTCAAATAGAACAAGGACAACAACTCTCATATCTCCAGGATCTATATGAGATTCATGGAAGAAAAATGTTAAGGTAGGATTTTGGCTTGGAACATATATTGCTTGATACTTCTTGTTCTTAAATTTTTTTACGTATTGCCTGATTTTCTCATCTTGACAATAGTTACATAAGAAGGAGATGCAATTTATGTCCAGTGACTTTAAACGACCTCTACTTTTCTTATTTGCTCAAAGAGTAAGTGGTTGGATCGTCAGACGTCAACAAAGAAGTGACGGAAGATTCAACATGGTAATTGATTGTCTCATATGATTTCTGTAATTAGTGTTTCGCATGCAATCAATAACAAAGTCAAATGTTTCATTCTCAGTCTTATCTTCGTGAGCTTTTTGGATTGCTTGCATGCTCCAAGATCTTGATTTGGATCTTCAAGCAGAATATGATCTTCAGATGATGTAGAGTTGGAACATGATAGAGGAAGGATCAAGCAGGAAAGTTCTACTGGAAGTTGAGAATGAAGAGAACGATAAAGTTCAGCTCATTGCAGCTTCTGTAGAAGGAGATGAAACCTTTGGGGTGGCTACAAATGATAGTAATCTGCTTCTCCTGTTGTTGTTGCTGACCAAGCCCCCAATATTCTTGTCAAACTGAAGAACCTATCCTGAGGCAGTAGGAATGGAGGAAACCAATACATCTCAAGCTCCAAATCCTGTGGTTTTCAACATGGAGAACTAATAATTTGAATCCTTACAACTATGATCAAAGGGACATTTGATTGTTTAGATATTTAGATAATGTTCTAAGCTTCTGCATATATTTGAAAGTATTAAGTAGTCATTTCAATTTGGATTAGGGATCTTTTTTCAGCATAGAGCTTTTCAACATTATCCTGAAGTAGTACCAATGGAGGACACAACTAATACCAACTCAGTCTCCCAACCCTTTCATGCCCAACTTGGAAAGCCCATATATGAATCCTTACAACTATGATCAAGAGATCTTGTTAGTCATTTGTTTTTCCCTTAAAATTTTGTATTAACATTGTAATTTACTATCTGTTAAATTTTTCTTTTATATTTACAAGAGTTTATAATATATCTTCCATATGAACATAAGTTTCAATGAAATTTATGAAGCTTAATTATTCTCTTGCAATGTTCTTCTTTATATCTTTGTGTTACCCTGAAAATCTTGAACTTTATGCAAAATTCAGCTTGATCATGAGCAGATGGCTGCTCCACTCAAAAGCATTCTAAGGCCTCCAAGAAAGCTTCAGTTATCATTATCAGACGCTTTAATTTGGACTTTAACACTAAATCTTGTCTGAGCGTTTTAAGTTTCTCTTACTAAATACGAAAATGCTAAAACTGTACTCTTTGGCGTCTTTAGACAGTATCTTCATATGAAAGATTGATCCTTTAAGAACAAGAGTTAAAGACCAAAGCAATCTGGGTTTAAAGTTTGATTTCATGGTCATAGCAATCTGTTTCTCAGTGATATAGATGCAATTCCATGACTGAAGTTGCCTACATCTCTTTCAACTGAATTCTAGCTAAATCTCCAAATATTCTCCAGCACCATTCAGAGGAACAGTGTTGAAATGTGTATTTAGCTTATCAGAACAAACTCAGGTGGTATTCAGCTAATTCTAGGGAACATTTTGCAATAAATACGATATATTTCAAAGGAAAAACTACAAATGATCTTGTTCAGCTAATCCCACCTCTCCTTCACTCAATGCAAGCCGTGTGCAGACAGACACTAATATAAATAGATGTCTATAAACATTATCTCTCAAGTTAATCAAAGAGAGGATCAACTGGAAAGAAACATTAGTTAAGCAGATGTAACATTTTGTCACCTGTTATTTGTGCTCAGACATCCTAGGTCTGCATACCATCTGTTCAAGAACTTTGGTAAGACGCAAATGCTTTGCAGCCCATTGCTCGACTAACTTCTGCTCTTTTGCATCTGCATCCCTCTTAAGCTCGGCTAATTGTTCCCTGTACTCAGCTTCAATCCTCTCAAGGGAGGCCCTCTCTTCTTCTCTAAGAGCCTTGATCTTTGACTCAATTTCTTCCATTTTTTCCCTCTTTCCACAGGACTTGTCCGACTCAAGTTGCAACTCCACCCTACTTAGCCTCCAGGCAGCTTCCTTCTTATGTGCAGCCAAAGCCTTTTGAACTTCTTCCAACTCTCTGCAGTACTCAACCATGTCAGACACTGGCAAGTTCTCACCACGAGCAGGTGCTGACACGTGTGGTGGCAAACTGCCTAATGCAAGGGGAGTATTATCCACTACTCTCTCAGGCTGAAGCCACGGTATCGTTGGAGAGGCTGCAACTGTTGATGATGAAAGGCTTAGAGTTACTGATGGAGAGGGGGGCCTAACATTGGATGTACGGTTAGAATTAGAAAGCCATGGAGGAAGCAGTGCTGGTGCAGGGTTTGGTGGATCCTGGTGAAGGAAGCCACCATTTGAAGTTGGCATGACAAATGTTGGAGGTGTGCGCTCTTTTACTAGCTTCTCTGCAAAAGTCTCCAGTATCCTATTGTACTTCCCCTCCTCGATCGGTTCAATGGCCTTGTTAATTTCCTTCTGCTCCCTCTGTTGCTTCTCCTTAAACACTTCCCACCACTTGCCTAATCTCTTGGCAGTCCGACCAGGAACTTCAGCAGCAATTTTCTTCCATTTGTTTCCATGCTTGGCCTGAAGTTGGATGACCAGAAGCTGCTCCTCTTCAGTGAGTGATCCTTTCTTAATCCCAGGTTTGAGGTAGTTTCTCCACCTTTCTAAGCAAGATTTAGCATCCCTGTTCAGGGATGTGTTCGTGCGCTGTGATACAAGATTCCACTCCCTTGGACCGTACTGTTTCACATATGCTCGTAGCAAAGCATCCTCTTCAGGCCTCCAGCGCTGCCTCTCCTTCATTTCCAGGTGCAAACGCCACTGCCCATTGCCTTAAACTCTTCATGATGTATCTGAAATATTTTTAAATCAAACACTATCCATATATGGATGAGGAATTGAAGACTTTGAAACAAAGATACAAAACTAAGGAAGAACAGCGCAGGCACAATTAACCAGGAATTATCACACATCAAAGCAACACACAAAACAAGTTATATGAGCTGTTCCACCAAACAACTAGCGAAACTACAGGCCAATAACAACAATAATACAGTTATTAAGCTTAATCCGTTAACGAAATACGTGCACCATGTGCATTCATACCCACTCTACTACCAAGTACCCTTGCAGTATGCTACGTTCATGCTGTAATGCGGTTGAAACAACATTCTCATGATTACAAAAATACCAAAGCAGTTTTACCAATGAAATTATGGGAAAAAATTTTAAAAATAAGGATAATTAGTCAGGAATAAGTTAGACTTCACATCCCTTGACCTTTTTGGCACCATCAACATTAACATAAAAACCATAAATCAGGAAGATGGATGTTCCCAATCACACAACTCTGGCACCACCATAACAGCAAATTGAGTAAATTGGATGGTACTTCAGAGATGTATAGTAGAAGATAAGGCACTATTGTCTACCAGAGCTTTTGAAAACATTGTATAGAAGTCTAGAAATAACTAAACAAAGTATTTAAGGATGCAGGAAAATTTAAAATTGCTGCACAGGAATACAGGACAAGGACATCTTAGATGGGTGAAAATCTGAACATAGCTACATAAGAAAGAGGTTCGGCTATAACCATCCATCAATAATGCAATTGGCATTACAAGTACCCAGTGGAGTATCATTCTCAAATGACCAATTATTTTGGGATATTGAAAAGTGGAAAAAAAAAAAGTTTAAGACTTTATTACAATTTTCGGATAATGGGTAAACAAGGAGTTCTTCAGCCTAAAATTCTTATAATTGGTACACAACAGCCAGGGCAAGCTTATATATATATCCAAACCTCATCGAAAGTCCGACTACCAATATACCTAAACATCCAATTGTAACTCGTACACGTTAAACGAAGCATCATATTCAACAAGTATCATTAGGATAAAGGTAAAGTATGCAATTTGAGAGCCAAAATAGAAGCACATTACACCAATAAAAACCGACAGACCACAGTCAACCAAATCACGACGAACAATATACCAGATTCATGAAAAAGAATAATCTTTGCATGATTAGGGACACACTGCAATGGCATATAGATCCTCATGTTTTATTCAGTGCCCTCCCAAATATATAGACAAGCTAAAAAAAGTAAACCTTTAGTAAGATTTTACTTAAAATGAAGATAAATAATAAAAACTTTGAATGAAATGCGTGTTCAGTTTTTACCTTACTTAAGCGGTAGCATTACACTTACAAGCACAATTTCTTCAACAGATTAAGAGTACAAAAGAAAAGAAAACAAGATGTTGCAAGAGGAAAACGAACATAATGAGCAAGCGAAGACTTTTGAGTATGGTTGCTTCCTAAAGCTTCAAAGAATGAAACTTTAGCAAGTGAAAATGCACCACAGTACAGAATCCGAACAGAGAAACTCATCCCTTCTCATATTTTACCAAAACTTTCTATCAAACAGAGTTAAAACCCATCAAAAGTAACCAAGAAACCAATCATCAAGCACACTGAGTCCATTTACCTTGTCATTCAACAACTTAAACCAGCAACCAAGGTTCTTCATCGACGCATCTCCGACTCTAATAGGAAAAGAACACTCAAAGATGCTTTAAGCAGTAAAGAAAAACCTTGTTCATGCTGTTTTTTGCAGTAGAGCAGAGTGGGACGTGAGAGAGCGGAAAGGAGACTGTCGTTACTGTAATCATAGAGACGAGACGTTGTGTATATATCAGACGTGTCAGTGATACGTTACGTCTTTTTTGTTTTTTCTGTCCCTCTCTGTTTTTGCCACCCTGTCCTCATGTCTCCATGTGTGCCCTCTTCACTTGTTACTACTTATTACCATTTACCGATCAGACCGGAGCTTAACCTCATTAAACAAGACATGTAAGGTCTGAAAAGTATACAATTAAATATGTTTGTCTCCAATCCCCGAGACGTAGGTGAGTTGATAAGATATACTTCTGATTACGAGTTCGAACGGTTTTCATATATATATAGTTATTTAAAATTTAAGGCCAGAGTTTTACCACCCGCAAGAGACTTAGGGGGTGTTTGGTAAAGAGCTTATCAGCTCTTTTTTAGCTGGTCAACTCATTTTAGCTGGTTGACTTTTAAAAAAGATCTCATAAGCTTGTTTGGTAAATAGCTGATTGGGTGGCTGATTCAACCCAATCAGCTAATTTTGAACCAGCTCCAAATAGGAGCGTTTCACCCCATCAGCCGATATTTTTTCGGCCTTCTCTCCATTTTGCCCTCGCTCCACTTGACTCTCTCACGTCTCATTTTCTACATACTCTTCCCCCTTCTCTTTCGTTACTCTTGTTTTCTCTCACTCTCTCTCTCTCTCTCGCTTTCGTTGTCTTAAACACCGAGGTTTTGGGTTGGTGATTCTTTCAGTTACTCTTGTGTTTCTTCTTTACCTTTGTAATTCTTCTTCATCAGCAACTTTGATCACCAGGTCTGCTAATTGAATCGGTTTTGCCAAGATTTATTTCACCAAGTCCGCCATGGCGGACCCGTACCCAGGTCAAAATTTCTCGAAGAGATCGATTCCTTGATCCAAAAACCAAAAAAAAGTTCAAACCTTTAATAAAGAAAGCCACAAAGAAATAGGGAGAGACAAGTTACAGTTCTTGATGGGCTTGATTGGCGGTGACAATTGAAGGGCAACAACAAAAGAGAAATGTGAAGAAGTGAGCCGGAAATGCGGTTGATCCTCTACAGCAATCAACAAGGATGAGTAATCATGAGAACTTTTGTGTGACTTGAAGTTGGATTAAGGGAGAGAGAGATCTGAGGTTTTGGTTGGTTGAAGCATGTGCAGAACAAGTTGATCTGTTTGCCCATGTTCAGGAGTCGTGAAACATATGCAGAACAAGTTGATCTGTTTGCCCAGGAGTCGTGAGTTTGAATGGTCTGAAAGTCTTCTGCTTTTCGTAGTCAGCCGGCGTTTACAAGGTCAAACGCGTTCATATTCTTATCTTGTTCTGAATAGTCATTTCTTTTTCTTCGACAATTCTGAACATGGTTGCAATCAATTATTATATACAATTGTCTTGAGGAGCTCTTTTAAGTTTGACTCACCTTTAGAGCAAAAATTGCAATTCAATTTTCTGTTTGTGTATGCATGAATATTATAAACTTTAGGATGGTTGGATTTTGTGTGTGTGAAGTTGTTTAGTTTGTCCACAAAAGTTCAAAACTTAAATACGAGTGTTATTTCTTGTAGTTTTTGTCTGAGAAAAGGAGGGATGACATATCTGAAGCAGAATACTTGTGTACGAGGCATTTTAACCAGTCAGGAAGGTTTATCTGAATTTTCCAAAGTTGGTATTTTATGGGGACAATTACTAGTAATCTAAGATATTTGCACCATCACATTGATACAATTTAGGCTGGAAACTTGTGATATAATTCCGGTGAGTCATATCGGTGAAGTATTTCACAAATTTAAGAGTCACAGCGAGATAAACTTTTCTCAATTCATTTGTGTACGTTATGATACAATATATAATTTGATGATACAGCATTCATGGTTAAGCCGAATCATCAATTTTTTCAAGTAATGAACTGATCACTTAATAGAGAAAAATTCTTAGGCCTTGTTTGGTTGGCATGGATTCTTATTTGGGAAAGTAATCTTTTTCTTAAAATTTATATTATCAAGTTTGGTTCATTTTTTTGAGTAGTTAGAAAAGTAAAAACTTTCTCAATCTAGGGAAAGTAGTAACACATTACTTGAATTCTAAATCTCAGAACCCCCTTGGTATTTAGATTACTTTCCTCAGGAATTTAATCTAAAAAATATGCTAGCTAATTTAACCTTTCTTTCTCTTTCAACTTTGTGACAACTCTTTTATAAAACCCTACCTCATATTCAACCAATGTTACGAATATCATACCGAATTTGATATCAGATTGGGTTCTAATATAGTATTGTACCGATACTGGTTAATACCAAGTACCGTTTCGGGTAATTTTTAAAATTTATGAAATAGTCCCAAAAAAAATTTAAAATTTACAAAATAGTTCATTGTTATATTATATAGTTGTACTGTATGTTTTTAACCCTGTCTCCAAAAATCATAATAATAAATAATAA